>VZTN01011101.1:1091-37633 GCA_013400515.1 Erpornis zantholeuca | reverse complement strand
CCTCAGTGAATTGAAGGCTGTAGCATACCCAGATGGCAGACAACTGTGAGATAGAAAAACATGTGAAAGCAGAACATGGTTCTACAGAAACATATGTGTAGGTTCTGACAGGTCTGCTCTAAAATTTGTCTAGCATTGCCTTATTTCTAAATCTGAAATTGATCAAACTTCGGACTATATTTTTAACATATCTTGAGTGGAGATAAAGTACAAAAGTAGATGGTTAGAAATTACTATTGGCTGTCCACCTGCCAGAGTAAGGGAAAAGTGTGAGGAGGGAGAAGCAGCAGAGAGAAGTTATTATGGACTGACCATGGCCCCCATTCCCCTCCCCCTGCTCTGCCTGTGTTGGGAGAGGTAGAGGAGTAGGAGCAACAGAGTGAATTTGCACTTGGGCAAGGTTCTGAAGGTGTTATTTTATTTATTTTTTGCCTTTGCTCCTCACAACCCAAAGTTATTTTGATTAACAATAAATTAAATCAATATCCCCCAAGTCAAATCTGTTTTGTCCACGGTGGATATTGATAAGATGTTTATCTTGCCCCATGAGCTTTTCTGTCTTATTTTCTCCCACTGTCCCGTTGAGGAGAGCAAATGGAAACTGCTGGGTGAGCATCTGGAACTTGGATGAGTTCATCCCACCACAATGCTACTTATTTTGGAAAGATTTTGGGGACATGACATAAAAAGACTTTATAGGCAGCCTACAATATTAAGAAAAATGTTCAATATAATAATAAATTTTCTTTAGAATAAAGAGATTTTATCCTATCAAAAAGCGAACTATCAAAAGAAGCCTTCTAAATGTATATTTCCAGTCTCCTACTAAGGCAGAATATTTCAAATATCTTGGGTATTTTCTTTGCTGAGGGCCCAAATACCAATAGAATTAAACAGAATATATTCTCCATAAGAGTCACCAAGTTCAGGTGGAATCATGGATATTTAAATACATTTATTTTCTTCCTTAAGAAGTGTAGCACATTTTAAGACATTTTGTCTACCTGATGTCTCCTGTACTTGCAATGAGAGGTATATAATAAAGAGAGCTTTCCAACCACAGTTCCTATGCAAGAACAGTAATAAAAGACTTTGCACACTAAAGTAGAGGTGGTGTGATTCTGATCACTTAGGAGCTTTCATCTCTGTTTAATGTTGGTGTGGTTCACCAAAGAGAAAAGAAAGTGGCATCTAACATGGGGTGAAAAAAATATGTTTAGTTCGGTGAAGATTGTCTCAAAATTTTGCAGATTCTGAGTTCTATTTCTTATTGGAATTAATGTCTCTTTAATATAAAGGTGTTCCATAATTAAAATGTAGACTCCAGTTTCACAGACTTACTGTTACCAGTGTCTCAGTCTTTCTAGAGTATATTTGTTTAAATTTTGCTTGCAATCTAAAATGACAGTTTGGAAAGTGAAAAACTGAACTGGCTTAATCTTTTTTGCATATACTTTATAACACATTTGATTCATTTATTTGGAAAACACTGTCATTAAGAAAGTTGTTTTGAGTCACTAAGCTCTTAAAGATGCCCAATGTTATTTTTCCACACAGGAATGGCTGAAGTAGGGACCAGTGCTCTGTTGTACAAAATTTTGGACCACATTCTGCAAATTGCTGCTTCTGACTTAAACATCTGCCAGTTTCTGTGTGTCCCACGTGTGAAGAGATGGGCCAGGAAAGGAAATTCTCTTAGACATAGCTATCAGAAAAATAAAGTTAAATTAATTTGTAGGAAGACAGAAAACACAAAGACCACTCAAAGTGTTAAAGATGTGTAAGAGAAAAATGTTTGAGCTACTAATATGATTTAACATGCAGTTTAACTTTTTTTTATTTTGCAAGAAGGTAGACTTACATTTATAAAATTTTCTTGAAGATATCTGATAGTTGTCTAAATAAATTCAAATTATTATCTGTTGGGAAAAAAAAAGATCAGAAGTTTTATGTTATAGAAAATTAATATACTTCCATACATTTAATTATCACAATTTTTGTGCTTTTCAGAATAATATGAAGTAATTTTGGACTATTTTTTGGTCACTCCAAGAATGCCGATTTAATGACCTCAAATTTATGAAGAGGTGCATTTAATATGTGTTTTATTATAATCATCCCTTGAATAATCAGATGATAGTCCTTAGTAGGAGTGAAATACCAGGCTAGATGTACTGTTCTTGTGTTTGCTATGCCAAAATCATATGTTTCTATGGCAACAGAGTTAATCTATACTGTCTCAATTGGATGAACCCTGATAAATTTTGCTACCTAAAGTAATCTTAGCTGTAGCCCAGCGATGTTAGATGGCATAAAATAAATTGTCTGAGTCTAGTCTTTGTCACTGTTTAACGAAGATGCATTAAAGAATTCAGTCCCTATTCAGTACTACAATGTGGAGAGCAAAATCTGCCTCCTTTAAATCATGTTTTCTTACCTGCTGAAGGACTAAGTCATATCAAACTGGCTTTCTACCTTTTGTCTAATTTTCTGCAATGAATGCATTTCTGGATTTTGAAATTTAGCCTCTCTAAACATTAAATTTTAGTTGAACCTCTTTGCCACCCAGCCTTGCGGAAGTTCAGCTACAAAGACATCCTCACAATATTTCTAAGCTTGGCCCCCACACCATGGGTCAGTGAGACCCTTAGAAAACAGGATCTTGGATCCAGCTCCCTTAGACACCCAAACACAACCCAACCTTCTCTGGTTTGTCAGAGCAATCCAGATGCACTGCAGTTGCAGCTTTTAGAAAGGCATGGTTTTCAACCAAATTAAGGCACTCATAGATTTTTATGTGTAAAAGAAAAAAGAGGGAAAAAAAAAAAAAAAAAAAAAGAGCTCCTTCTTAGTGCAAGGAAACATAGAGCTCATTTAGGGGATGAGAGTGTATCGTGTGTCTGCTCTTTCTGTTCTTTGGCCTTAGGCTGTGGCTGCTTAAGGAGTCAGGGTTTCATTCCCTGTGGCATTTCCCTGGCAGCGGAAGCCTTTTTTTCCTGTGAAGTTTCCTTCTTCAGATGAACTTGCAATTAGTAAAGACATCTCTGCTCCTTTAGTTATTTTCCAGATTTGCTCTTGGCCTTCTTCCTCAAAACATGACTTAAAACTTAAAAGGGAGATAACAAAGCTTTCAAGTTTCTTTGCCAAGTGACCCTGGATGACTGTCACCAGTTTATTGCAATTTCTCTGTTAGTGTATTTTTTACGTCACTTTCCCTTTAATCCTTCAGAACTGGAAGTGTAAGTCAGCAGTCATGGCTGGTCTTGTTCATAGCTTGTGCTACCTAATCGAGGTATCACGAAAATTCAGGGGTAGGCATCAAATTTGGTTTTCATCTCTCCTGGGTTCTAGTTCACTGTGAAGGGAAAAGGACAGCACACAGGGTATATAAAACCTGATTTCCCAAATGTAGATCCTATTGTTCTGTAAATGCTCACCAACTCCTAACCAAACTTCAGATGTGTTACATGAGAAAAAGAGATAACATTCCCAGATATAAGCAATGAAAATTCTCCTTAGACCTTATTTTCAACCTGCAGTTCGAGCAGCATACTCCAGATGGCACACAATGATGAGAAAATTATACATGTGCTGCTTTGAGGGATGGAATATGCAAACAGAAGGAGCTTGCTAACACAAAGCCCCTGGAAGCCCTTCAGGACTGACAGTCATCTGCACATTCAGAAAACGCCCCAAACTTTCCAGTCTTTAAAAGATAGTGTTTTAGGGAAATAAACAAACAAAAATTCCTGTGCTAATCTCAATTATAATGCAAGATACACAAATGTTTGAAGAGTTGTCATCCTTTATATGCTAATAGATATTGAATGGCAGATGTTTTTCAAGCTGAGAGATGATTAATTTGGCCTTTTGTTAGAAAGAAATGCAAGATATATGAATTTTTATGGGAGATTATTACTTGAACATAATTAGAAGGGATAGACCAGCAACATATTATATTAAAGAGATGCTGCACTACTTTTTTTCTCATTCTGAGCAAAAATTTTCCTTGTGATTAGTCATAATTATAATGAGTACTGCAAACTGCAAAGGGCAACCACACCTGAAGAGTCATGTGCTTGGATTTCAAGACTAATTCCGTGAGACATAAATACATGCCTGTATATGCAACATAAGAGAGAAGACAATTCTCTGATTGCATTTTAGCAACTGATGAAACCCCATATTGCATAAAAATTTTACAGACTAAGCCCGTGGAAGCAGATTAGGCTTCTGAATTTTGGGATATACTCTTTATTTCAAGTGAAACGCTGGATTGTACAGGATGTAGGTGCTGGTTCTGACTTCGGGCTGAATGAAGATTGAGTTTTTGAATATTTACAGAAAGAACAAAAAATTGTTTCTGGAACTCTGAGTGTTAATGCAATTTGTAGGACAAATCCAGCTATGTTAGAGAAACCCTTCAAAGGGCTCACAAACTGGCCCTTACAAACTTCTCACCTTGCTGCCCGAAAGGCTCCCTTGAGACCTCAAGAAAACAGCTTTCCTG
This sequence comes from Erpornis zantholeuca, assembly GCA_013400515.1. Classification (NCBI taxonomy): domain Eukaryota; kingdom Metazoa; phylum Chordata; class Aves; order Passeriformes; family Timaliidae; genus Erpornis; species Erpornis zantholeuca. The sequence goes on along the minus strand of VZTN01011101.1, from coordinate 33,123 downwards.
AAGAACTGGTCCCATCTTAGGGTAGGCAAATGAAGAAGCAGTTATCTAAAAGCAACAAAAAATGGCACCAGTAGAGCAGCTTTCCATACAGCATCCCTCTGAAGCACATTTAAAATAGTTTATTCTGTAGTCTAGGTGGCTTTAGATAAATGCCACAGCAATGCTCTTTGTAAATGCACAAATCTAGGTAAGTACTGTATTGTGCGAGGGGGCAAGGTTTACTTTTTGTAGTTCCACACATTGATTCTGATGAACATTTCATGCAAAAGGAGTTTCTGTAGTAGAACATTTCAGAATTCATGAATAGTAATTGAGCCCTTTAGTTCTGCACTAAACTTAAATCCATTATTCTCCATTTAAAGCAGACACATCATGTTGCTCTACAGAACACTGCTCTGTCAATTCAGTGCTTTTTTCAGAGAGCTGGGCTGGAATATTAAGCACTCTTTGCTCTCAGTATTCTTGCTGTGCTTGGCACATTTGGATTCCATTTGAAATAGGCAAATAGCAATTCTGTTGTTCACAATGAATAGCCTATATGTGTATATGCACCTTGCCTTTGAAAGGGGGAGAATATATTATTTGCCACATCTTGATTCTCTGGCAACTGGGTTGCTTCATTTCCTCTCTCTCTCTCGCTCTCTCTGCACATAAGCAGCGACATGTAAAATGTAATAAAAGCCCCTGACACATTTCTGTCCTCTATACCAAACAAACCACTCTCTTTTGGCATTCAGACTGTATTTTTTTATCCCCCTTTTTTTCTCTGTCACGAGCAAACTAAAGAAATGCATGTAAAAACAAAGAGTTAAGTAAGCATGATTAAAGTTTCTAAAAGTCCCCTCCCGTGCTGAACATTTTTCAATCATTTTCTAGCATGTAGCTATCACTGTGCCTAGGTTGTAGTGTGCTGATGCAGCTATATCCCTGTTCCTACCCTGCTACTCGAGATAGACACAAATCAACCTCTCCCCATATAATTTTTTTTGTTGCTGAAGCTCTGTGAATACACAGCTTAAACCCTGCTAGCATGTCCCAGTAAGTTTGTGCACTGGAAGGATTTTATGCTCATCTTCAGCAATAAATCATGCAGTTTTGCTTAAATGAATTTTGGTGTTTGAGAACAGTGTGGTAAGCAGAATTTTATAAAAGCATGCCAAAATTTAAAGTTTGCAGCTTCCCAGTTTTTTTTTTCCCTGTTAGCTACGGCTCTATTACATTTAGATCTGTGTTCATAGGGTTTGCCTGTATACAAGCGGGGCGGGGGAGAAGGAATTGAATAGAACATCTGAAGAGAAAGTATCTGTTATATTTTGTTTAACACATCTCCCATTCAGATTCCCATGACTAGGAAAAATCAAGAAAACAAGGAAGTCGCTCATTTCCATCCTTAGTTTCCAAGTAACCCCCAAATAATGAGATTCTAAGGAGAAATTATGATGATGGTTCTATAGGAAAATGCACAAAGCATGACGTTTCTCTCTTTTTTTGACCAGCCAAGCCAAAATACAGTTACAAGGGATAATTCTCTTTTTCTGAGCCAGCTTGTGTATGGAGCTGAGGTATAAAGCCCACTGCTTCTGCCTGCACTGCCTGGTGGTGTTTTGATCCATGCATCAAGAAGATGTTTGGGTAAAGGTCAACAGCAAAAGAGCTGAAGCTATCAAGATTATGATGATGGTTTAAAATCAAGGTTGTTTTAAAAGGGTATGGCAAGTCTTTACCAGCAATTAGCTGATTAGATTGAAACATCCCTGTGAAACAGTCCCTGGGGAGAGATCACAGCCACTCATGGGTTCTTCAACACAGCACACCTGAGTTCAGCTCTCCCAGCACCCATCTATGCCCCTCCTGCCAGCCAGTGATCATGCCACTGAATAATCTGTGTTTTACCTGCTGTGATAATACCTCTGCAAGGGAGTCCCCATTTTCCAGCAGGAAAAAAAGCAGCTTGAGTATTCCAAATGTATTCCAGTCTTCCTAGGTCAGGAGGTATCAATGAAGTGCTTTACAATTACCAATTACAACTGTTTTGCTTGAACTGAAAGATGTGTGAGGAATGGTGATGTTAGATTAAAATTTTGTTTAAAATGCAAATTGTTGTCTTGCCTCACAATCAGTTTTTCAAGAAAATAAGGTAGCACTCTGGAATTTAAAGACTGTAATTTGAATTTAATATTAATGCTTGGATGCTTGGATTGCAAAGGTAACTGACCCAGGGCCTCACGTATTGGAAAAAAGTAGATGATCAACAAGAAAAGCCAGTTTTATTTATTTAACAATTTTTTTGTCAGATGATGGAGACATTCTCCTATGGGATGGGTTTTGCTCCTTGCAGAGGTCAAACCAGTGTCTGCTTGAAAAATTCATGATCCAGAAAAGGTAATTTTTAATGAATATTTATGAAAGATGTCCTTTCTTATCAGAGCTGTGCAAGTTTTCAGAAGCTTGCCACTAAGTCTGGCTTCTGATTTTTAGCAAATAACTCGTGAGTTCCCTCTGAGAAAATATTCAGGTTACATTTTTGTCTAGCTTTTTCTAGTTTTTCCTGGCATGTATCTTTTTGCACAGTAAGACATATGACTGTGAAGCACGTGTAATACATCATATGCAGGTTGGATTTCTTTTTCTGTAGGAGACTAATATTTTGAGAAGGTTAATGTTTTAAATTAATCCTACCACTGTGTTAAACACTTTTAAAAAATCATCATGAAAATAAACATGAGCTGGTGGGTTTGTATAATTCAGTATTATAAAGTAATATGTAGCTAGAATTGCCGAAGATCAAAAACTGGAAGGCTTTGCTGGACAAATTTGCTTTTTTGAGTCTCTTACCTGGGAAGCCTCAGAGTGCTGCTGAACAAGAGGTGAAAATAATATTTCATTTTTTGCACTTGCTTTTGGCATTACCACTGTGGCAGCAGCTAGAAAAAGAAGCAGAGATTGGTGTCTGGTGGTTGTAATATGTCTGAAGAGCTCATTGTGCACATGGCAGGGAAAAAGGGATCTGGAGCCAGAGGAGCTCCAGGCACAGGGACCTGCCGAGGCCACGTGGCAGGGATGGGCTAAAGCTTTATCATGATCAACCTCCAGACTGAGTTTTGTATTCCGTGGACAACCCTGCCTTTAAAGAAGTCCACAGAAAATATTTCAAGAGCAAATGGTGCTTCTGAGTCTAGGTAGAGTCATAAAGAGCAATTAAAGTACTGGATTCTGATTTCCTCTCACAGTTTTAAAATTTACAATTACTATGTAGAATTTCTCTCCAGTGACATTTCTCTTCTTCCTCTGTTTCCTACACCTTTTGTATGTTGAGAAGGCTTTACATTTTTATGTTTTATTTCTCATACTTGAGAGGTTTAACCAATATTCCCTATTCTCTCACCTTTAAACCTCATTTACTAGCTACTTTATTGTACATCATAATATCATTATTTTTATTAAATCAGGCCTTTTTAAAAGCAAGCAATTTGATCACAGCAATGCATCTTTTGTATAATGCTGCCTTTACAACCTGTGACGTCCTGGGGCCAGCAGAGGCAGGGGTGTGAGGCAGATTCACCAAGGGAGGACTTGGATAATCCCACTGCAACCTGAATTTCTCCTCTGCCTGCTTAAGAGTTTCCTTTTATTTCTGGCCCTCTGGGCGGGCTCCCTCTGGAATTTCTTTCAGAGATAATCCCAAGTGAATGGGAATTATTCATAACTTAATTTAATATAGGAGAACAAATCTCAGCTGGTAGAGGTAGCATAAGTTCTCGAGGTTGTTTTTAATGCTGTAGCAGGTAAATACTTCTTTTGTAGACAATATCAAAAGTAATATTACCTTTCAATGGAATATGGTAGGGTCCTGGTGAAGAACAATCACCTTGTGATAAAGTATTGAGTTCCTCTTGTTCTTTTTAAAGATTTTAGCTTTAAATATATGAATAATATATTTTTTACCTCAAAATAAAAAGGAAGTATCTTTTAATAGGAGAAATGCAGTATCACGTGACTGTACAAAATCATAGTGTTGAGTGGTTTTGACATTTTGTGGGAAGTAAGGGAAAAAACCCCAAACCCACAACCAACCTGAAAGTGGGTAAAAATAACAGGTCAATTTTCACAAATATCTAAACCAAGTAATTTCAGTGACCTGCAGGATACCAAAGAATACACAATTTTTAATATGTTACTGAAGTTAAATAATAAAATACTTTCTAAAACTGTTTCTGTTATGATAGCTTGTCTTATACCTAATAAGTAAAGAAAGAGTCTTGAAGAACACCTGTTTTTGGAAAATAGAGAAGGCAGGTAGTCACATAATTGTTTTGACTTTCTGTCCTTGTTTGAGATAACAGTTCCTAATGGATTTGATGAAAAATGTGATAGAGAGTCAGGCATAAATCTAACCTTTGCATCCAGAAATCACTTTTAATTACAAGAAAATATTAAGGTTCTAAATCTATAGAATTAAAACAGAGTTAAGGTCTTCTGTATCTTTGAGTTCAAGTTGCCTGACACTGCTTGTGCCATTGCCTCTCCCCTCCTTTGATTATACATTTTAACTCTCACATCAATGAATTCATTGCAAAGAGTAGTTCTGTGGCCATCTTAGTGATGGTTTCTCCTGTACCTTCACTGTTCATGCATAATTTAGCTTTGAGAAGATCAAGTAGGAGTGGTAGTTAACCTGACTGCCACCTCCCAAAGCATATTCATTTGGTGAGGAAAATCACAGACCATTTATTGTTGGGCTGTGTGCTTCTTTTCCTCAAGAAGTTTGCAGTAGAGTTTCTCTTCCTGAATAGTGGGAAATGCTCTCAAAGTGCAAAATAAAGCATCTTTTATAAATAACAATAAGCACATAATGAGACATGCAAGTGGCTGCCAGCCTTTTTCTACCTCTTTTTTAGTCCTACATTTGCATACAGTCTGTTTCTCCTTTGTTCCCTCTAGTGCTATTTGGAGAGACATTATTTTTTTTTTGCACAGAAAATAAATAGTAATATACTGACAACTCATAATGATACCTTGTTTTTTCTCATTAGTGGAGGCAGTCAAGCCTCATCTTTAATTGATAGCTTAACTGATTAGTCCTACTTAAAAGTCACTGCTGCCAGGTTGAAATATATGTACTAGAGAGTCTCTTACTTCAATGCTATCTACTGTCCTCCTTCACTCCCTGCTGCACCGATTTCTTCAGTTTGGTTGCTAAATTAGTGATTAGTCTTGAATCCCTTTAGTTGTTATTTTAGACTGCATTTTTTTTCTTAACAGAAATTATTGTCTGCTAGACATAACTTTGTAACTCTTCTTTTAAAACAGTAGTTCTTTTAAAAAGTCCTATTAGGAAAAAAAAAAACCAAAACTTCTATGCTCATTTTGGCCTCATCCTTGAATTTCCATCTGGGTTTTAACTTATATATAACAGCTCTGTTATGTCCAGCTCTGGTCCTGATATAGTGAAATAGATAAGTATTTGCTTAACGGCTTCACTGAAGCAGGTTTTAAGATTTGCTACATGTTTGTTTTCAAATAACATCTTACTCAAGAACAAGTCATTAATCAAACTCTGGAAATTAGTAGCCACATTTAATAAAATCATGGTGTGTATACCCTTGGACAAAAATGCTAATGAAGGTCTAGCCTGAACTAAAATATCACTTAGTGTTCCAGGGGCCTTTTGTTTTGTTTTTCTTTTCCTCTTTTCTGTATTCTTTTGGAAAGGATAACCAGGCCAATTCCAAATCCCAAACACCCATTCATGGCATTCATGTCACGGAAATCCTTAAACACTGCCAAAATAAAAGCATCCATACACCCACAATAATATAACTACCACAGCTTTTTTTTGCCCCAAGGGCATCTGCTTCTGGTTCTTGGACAGCAAAATTCCTTTGTCTGCCCCCAAATCTGGGAGCATAGCTTCCAGACTTGGAGCCTGGCCAGACTCTGCAGCCCCTCATCACTTCCCTGTTGGGATGGAGCTCTGCAGCTCTGAAATCTGCCTCGGTGTGGATTTATCTCTCAATTTGATGTCACAGCTTGGTTTTGATGTACCTACTCCTCAGGGAGCTGCTGGGCAAGGCATTTATAAACCCCTACTGAGAGTCCCTCCAAATAAACATATAAAAGTTGCTTTGTCCATATGCAGTAGCTCCTTACTGCCTGAAACCTTCGCAGTAAAAAGATTGATTGCAGAAATTCAGTCTCCCTATCTGAAAATAGGACATTTTTACAAACCCCTTACTGTCAGAAGAAAGCTAACTACCATACAATGTAATGAAATGTAATCAGGTTGTGAATAACCTGTAATTCACATACTTTACAAAAGGTTTTAAAATAGCTTTCTGGGGTTGAAGTAATTTTGCCCCTATTACATACTTACAAATAAAACACCTTTCTAGGTTAGTTTTTTGGTTTTTTTGGTTTTTTTGTTTGGTTTTTTTTTTTTTAATTTAAGGAATGGAGTTGCTAAGATCACAGCAGACTGCAAAAGATTACTCCAATTTATGCAATAATTGAATAATCTCCTTAATATACTCTCTCTTGGGTAGTCAGACACATTTGAAAGCCACTGCAAAATTTTATACTCCTCTGCAGCCCTGCCAATTCTTTTGTGCTTCACAAGCAACAGGAATTAACTATTTAAGCAGAAACAGGACACAGGAGAGAAAGGCAGAATATCCTGTATGCTGGGCAGATTATGAGCTCTTCTTAAATTTTTCCAGAGTGCCACACAATCAAAGTGTTGTTTTGGTTTGGTTTGGGTTTTTTTTAACAAGCCAATAACTCGTGAACCAAAGTTGGATTGCTTGGGGAGCCCTGCTCCTGTGACAAACTGCAGGTGACACTTCATCTTAAGGCAGAAACCTGTGTGTGATGGGACAGAAAGATTAGTCACTGACTCTCTCAGTCTTTCTTTTCTCAATCATTGTGGGGATTCCATCAGTTACCAGCCTTGTTTTTAGCTTTTTTTGCTTTTTTAATTGATTTTGTGCCTTGTGACTTATTGAAGTCAAAGTCACGTCTTTTAGCCTTGTGAACTTGGGAGGTTTTGTACAGTTAATTGATACTCATCAGTACAAGCCAAAATAGCAGTCACTGAAGTCACAGTCTGGGCCCAGAGACACTGGCTGTGAGGGAACTTAGCTCTGGTTATTTTAGAAATGTATGTGTGGTAGATGAGTTTTTGCTTAACCAGGGATATATGAACAAATAGCTCATTAAAACACTGAAAGTAAGAGAAAACTGTAAAAAAATTGACAAAATGGACTTCAAGGAACAGCTATCTGAAGATATGTGCTGCTGGTCAACTCTGGAAATACCCATGAAGAATATTTGATCTGTCACTATTAGTTACCTTTCAGCTGATTACTTAAATGGAATATAAACATACAGCAGCAAAATGTATATGCCTTATAATTTAGCAGATGCTGCTTTTTAGCAGTGAATGTTTTATTTAGCATTGAGACACTACTGTGAAAGTGTGTTCTTTAATTTTGGTAAAACTTCAGTTTTCTCTTTTCAGGAATATGCCTTTTAAAAGGCAATAAAATTGTGAAGCTTGATTTTAAAAAACTTGATTTACATTTAAGTAAAGAAAATTCAAACAGGAACCCATGACAGCCAACCTGGCATTTGTATCCTTTCTTCCAGCCAAATATATTCTCTTTTTTTTTCTTTCCTCCTGGTTAAAGTGAAAATTTGAAGCAAATTGTTGTGAAACTCAACCATTTCTGTGGTATAAGATACCTGTGTGAAAATCCTTAGCAGAATAAAGTGGGACATAATAGAATCATAGAATTGTTTAGTTTGGAAAAGACCTCTAAGATCATCAAGTCCAACCTTTAATTGCAGACAACCCTTGCAAGTTTCTCCTATTGATTTAAAAAATATTATTTTCCATTTAAGTGAAAAAAATTGTTCATCTCTTCATCTCCAGAGAAGTTACTCAGAAGAATACAGGGACTAAGTTGTAGACCACCTTCACAACCAATTTGGTCTGATTTTGTGGCAATACCAAACTAATGAGTTGATCTTGGAAACTGTATTGACTCAGTGCTTGCCCCACAGAATAGCACCACTGGGTGGTTTGTGTTAGTAGTTGAAAATTGTAAATACTCTCAGCAAATTTCTCACTGATATTGCTCAGAGAAGCACTGATATTTGCATGGTTGGAGTTCAGCTCCATAATATGCAGGGATTATGGAAAGAGACTAACAGCTACTATGAAGTGAGAACAATTTGGGGTGAGCAGCACAGTATTTGGAAGAATTTGCATGTTTGGGCTTTAAATTGCTCTGGTATAATATCTTTAAATTGTATATGGACTTTAGAAGGGAATTAAAAAGTTGGGTTTGGTTTGTGGGGTTTTTTAGCACTTAATTTTCTTCTGTGTATATTCAGGCCTGCCGTGTTTTTTGTCACAACAACAACAAAAAAAATTCCAGTTGTCTGATCACTTTTTGTTTGACAAGCTGCCCTTTCCTTAGCACCACAATCTAACTTTGAAAGCCATTAAAATTCAGTGGATGCCTTTACCTTAGGCCACACAAAAGGCATGAACCGAAAGTCTGCAACTTTTGGCTGCGAGAGCTACTTTTGAAAGTTCGCCTCTGCTGCTCCTGTTTTGTGGAGCAACAGTGACAACCAGCGGCCAGTCACCTAAAGCTGGCCAAGTTATTCCTTGTGGGTGCCCCACAGAGAGCCACTCACATCCATTCTTTTCCAACATGAATGATTTTGTGATTCAGCAGTCATGGGCAGAGCTAATTTATTTCCTTTTACTTGTCCTAACTCTGGGGAGGGATTTAAAGGAGCGTTTCTCTCCTCGAGAATAGATGTGTTCTCACAATTCTGTACAGAGCTGCCACATCAGAAAGGTCCCTGCTGTCCCACGTTGTTCTTGTTTCAGTAGGGCATCTACATATATATGGCCTTTTAAGGTTTTCTTGCCTTGCTGGTGGTATATGACAAAGAGTAAATCAAATTAACTGTGCAAAGCAGATCTTGCTTTAGTTGTCCTGAAGAGAAAGGGAAAAAGTTTGAGGATAAAAGTCACCCTTTGCTACTGACTGGCAGTTAATACACTTAATACATGGCACTTGAATATAAAGAATTGGAAAATAGCTTGTGTTGTCTGCACCTTAGTTTATGATTTCGTCCTTAAAACAAAAAATTTTATCGGAGAGAGTAACTCCTGGTGGTGATGCTGTAGAGGGCCTGGTAAAAATAGTCTTTTCCACTACTTTTAATGAAGATACTCGTTTCACTTACACTCTGCAGTTAGAGCTAGCTGTATTTGGGGATCAGTGGGAATACCTTTGTGGAGAGGTGTCCTTAAACTTGAGGAAGATACCAAATGTCAGTCAGAGGAGTTTGGTTTATATTGTTTAAAGTTGTTCCATGCATTACATTTCACTGCTGAACACAAGGTGAATAGTTTGCATGGCCTGGAAATAACCCTCTGAGTGTGCTGTGACATTTCTCCTCCTTGGAAAAATTTTTTCCTCCATTATATTAAAGAGTGACAAAAAAGGTGGTGTAGGGGTGAAGGAAATAAAAAAAAAGAAAATGAAAAGAATCTCCAAACCTTCATTTCCTCTTCTCTGGCACAGTTTTATGAGTGCTTATGGCAAATTTGCTTCTGTAATCATAACTTGAACCCATCTGGGGATGAGATTGGCTGCTGGCTTAGTATTTCCACTTAACATATTCATGATTAGCATGCACAGAAGGAGTAGAATTAGGATGAATGTTTTTGGAACAGTACAGATAAATCCTCATAAATGTAGTACAACAGCTCTGGAAATGCACAGCACTGAAATGTAATGAAGCTGAACTCTGTAGAGAGTTTGGTATTCTCAGTACCATGCCTCTCCTAATGAACTCATTTAGATTAGAAAATGGATTTAATATTTTATTGGAATTAACCTGAGCCAGTAAAGAGGATTACAATTTCTTTCCATAAATATGGTGATATTACAGGGTGAGGTAGCATTTTACATGAATATTAAGCATTTTATGAGTATTGTCATGAAGCCAGAAAGAGTACAAGGTAATTAGGTTTTAATATAGTGATATTGTTCTTATAGTAATTAAATTTGAAAAGTGATAAAAGTATATTTGAAAATTATTTAAATCCATATTTTGTTGCATTTTAATACCTTTAAAAATACTTAAAATTAAAATTATATTTCCTCCAAATAACCAATTTCAACTCTTCAGTTTTAAACACGGAAAACTTAAAATACTACAGGTCCTTAAGACAGGGAAGACACAGTTCAGGAAATAAGTGATAGGTTTATTCCATTTTGTCTAGAACAGTGTCTGCTGGTGGGAGAAAATGTACAGAAATCTGGGGAAAATCTTGACATTCATGCATTATTTTCCTTTGTTTTTCAAAACCTTGCTAAGTTTTGTTCTGGTGTTGTTTCTGTCTGTTAGACTGTCTTTAGAGTCACAAGCCTGTTCTTAATTGCAGACTACGTTCTCTAACTTTTGAAAGGTTATTTACTGAAAAAAAAATGACTAAGTCACTGTCATCTTAGTTGTCTTTATAGATTTCGCATTAAAAAAAACACAAAAACACAACAAAAAATTCAAAAAAAGTGTAACACAAAGGCTTGGTAAAGTTGCTTGTCCATTATTCTAAACAAGTTAAGGCTTTTTAAAATAAATTTAGGGTCTGAAATTGCCTTTTAATGTAGACTGTCTGTAAAAAAACCCTCTTTCCTATTTGAAACATTACTAATTTTAACAGATGAAACTCAGTGTATGTTGTGCTGGACAACAGCTCTGATGCTGAGGCAAATACAGGTAAAGTTGAACAACTCAGAATGGATCCAGTTGGATGTCTGCCCTGACTTCTTGAGAGAATTTCTCCCCACTACCAAAGCTTTTTGCTGAAAATGCCTGAACGCACAGAAATAATCTGTAAGGGCACTGAGAATGTTTCCTTTGTGGGAACCTTCCAGCAATGAGTAACATTTACAACCTGTTCAGGTTGTGATAAACATTAACAGCATAAAACCTGTCACAGTCAGTCATCAGAGTAGTGTTTGTGCTGAAAGAAAAAGGTCTTTAATCTAAAGTGTTGGGGTGGGAAGGTGGAAGGAGAACAATCTCAAGTAGGAGCTTTCTGTGGATGGGCAGAAGGTATCTGGGGTAGCTAAACAGGAAAATATACCATGTCATGACTATTGTAACTTGAATGAAATGAAGTAAAAGTTAAACAGATGTATTTAATGTGACTATTTTTTTTCAGTTAGTCTCAAAATGAACATGATGCAGCAGCACAGAATCTGCTGCTGGGCTGCATATGCTGCTGCCAGGCCAGGGTTTTAAATGGTTCAGAATTCTGAGCAATAGTCCAATAATTCAGAACTTTGTTGCACTGCAATCTGAATTGAGCAATGGAATAAAAATTCAGAATTTAGTTAAGCAAAAAATAAAGGAAAAAAAAATTATCAATGAAATGTCACAGGTTTAGACTGATCTGTTGAGTCTGAAAAGATGCTTCCAAAATATTTCCTTCTCTCAGGGAGGACAGATAATGGGAACAGCTTTATTCTCTGTTGCTCTGGGTCTTGTTATACCTCGAAATTTTTACTACCATTGCACTTATGCATCACAAGAGTTATAACACAGTTTATTGAAGATGTGAGACAAAATTTGTGTTTGATGGGAGGAAAATACATTTCAATGTTTTGATGAGTCATTTCAAAAGGATTTGTATGTTTGTACTGATCAGAGCCTTAATATACTCAGGACATTTTCATTTTTGTTCATATCAGATCTATCAAGGAAAGTGATTGGTGCTGTAAATACTGCCCCTCAAGGCCCACTCTCAGCACATCTTAATTTGCAAAATGCTGGACTCTTAAAATTTTACTTGGTGCATAGCTGGGAGGTGATAAATTTTATCTCGTATTTCCACTAGTTTTGAACAAATGTGTTCATATTCATGGGCTGCTGGGTCAATGTTACTAATCCTAGAAAAACAAAGTGAAACAAGAAAGAAATAAAAAACAAAACAAGGAAACAAATGGGTAAGAAGACCCCACATTTATTTTTTAACAGTTTCTTTGGTTTTATTCTACATTCTGGTGGTGGTAGAGGTTGTTACTGCTATCATTCTCTTGGTTCCCTGGATCTGGAATTATTTATGTCCACCACTTATTTTGGCATTCCTGCCATATTTATGAAGAGAAGGTACAGAAGCACTTATCTACATTATATCAGTCTGCTTGACCAGCAATTAATTGTCTTTTGCATTATTCTGAGTGCATCCAGCCTCAGCACATCTTCAGGGATTCTGCTTTTCTCTCCTGAGTCACCAGCCTGACCTCTTCTGCTTCTCCAGCCAGACCTTGGGGGTAGTGAAAAGGAGAGGAGAGCGGAGCAAGAGGGATGGGTGATGAAAAGACCTGCTGGATGTTTCCTCTTCTTCTCTCTTCATCTTTGTTTAAATAATTTCATTTAATTCTTGAGCCAGTTCTGGTAGCATATTTTCCCTGAAGAGGTGGGAAAACAGCAAACAGCAACCTGTCTGAGGAGATTTGCCTCAAGGCAGGACTGAAGTTCCCTAAAAGGCTAAAATGCTGCATATCATTGTACGAGTGGCTTATATGTGGAAGAAAATCTCAAGAGGTGGCATTTCTTTTTATTGAATTTTGGTCTTCCTGTGCTTACAATACAGTCCTAGGTGAAGTTCTGTGTTGGGCTTGAGCAGGAAGCGAGGGGGTTGCAATGACAAACGGCAAAACTCAAATTTTAGTGCCAATGTCTTAATAACAAAATGCTGAGTTGTAATTGTCCTTTTGTTATAAATACATTTTCTTCCTTGGGCTCTTATCTCTGTTCGCACTCAATTTTTTTCATTTTCATAATTAATTAAAATGGCAATGTACTATAACCAGTGATTGAATTATATGATATTACTTGCCTAAGGCGATCAAAATTAATCAAAATAAGGAGTGAAAGTTTTGCTATTTTTAATACAGCTGATTTGATTCCTGGGGTTTTGATCAAATTAAATGAAGGATCAAATTAAACAGTGATTAAATTGAGTAAAAGGCACTTTTTATGCCTGAAATATATTTTAATTTAATTAATTTCAAGACACAAAATATTAACTGGTGTTTTAAAAATTCATTTGTATTTTACTGTTTAATTTTCTAGAAACTCTTTCCTTTTCAAGGTTAGAATATTTTACAGGAGAAAAATCACACTTTAGAAATTATTTCTTTCCTAATCCTTTTATTTTTCCCCCCATACATTTTATGTTTGTGGAGAATCCTCTGCTCTCATAAACTGCTGCTGGGGAATTTGAGAACTTATTCTACAAAGACTTGATGTGCCAAAGGCCAGTTTAGTGGAAATCTGAGGCCAAATTGAGCAGATGATTTTGACCACAAAAGACCTCAAGGTGTTAACATTTACCCCACACATTTGCAGAAGTGTTACTATATTGTCATACAGGATTTTATTTCATGTTAGAATCTAGTTCATATATTTTAGTGGGCTGATGTAACCATTTACTGTACACTGCTAGCGGAAAGAAGTTGAAAAATGAGATTTGTCTTATGTGCAGAAGTTGTCTGGATGAGAAAAAAATCATCCAAAATTTTATGGGTTTTTCATCGTAAAACAAGAGCTTGGAACTGGACTCATGTCAACTACAGGGAGTTTGCACACACTGATGGAAAGTGGCTGACTCAGTTGGGGTGAAATTGCAAGAAGCTGATGCTGAAGGTAATTTTCTTAAGGCGTTTTTTACTAAACATCTAACGTTAATCAGGCTCAGAGAATAGCATGGCAGAAAGCAAGGGGAAGATCAGGGTCCCATTTTGTGACTTACAACAAGGCAAGCACTGCCTTGTCTTGAAACACTTCTCTTCCACTCCCTACTATTAATAGAAGTGAAATAAAGCTACGAGTGCGTAAACATACCGAAGACTGATTAAAAGTACCCAATGTTGTGTACCAAGGCTGAGGGTATTTATACATTTGAGGCACTTGGAACTTTCAAGCAGAATGTATTGGTTGTAAGTGGAGGCTAATCTCATTATTCCTTAAGTCCTGGAAAAGACATACTTAAAGGATTAGATCTATTAAGTGTGATCAGCATGGTCAGTCTGTTGCAGCCAGTTTTGAGTAACGCATTTATTCTCTCAAAAGGAAAAAAGTTGTTTTAGTGGGAAGAGAGAGAAATTGAAAAATGGACACTTAGAGTAATGCAAAAGAACTATCATACTCTAAGAAGCATTTAATAGTTACTTGTGGTGTCATTTTGAAATAACTTTTAGCAGGAGGTGAAAAACTGGCACAAGATGGATCCTAACTTGTATCCTAACTTTTGTCCACACTTACTCTCTGCTTGGAAGTGATTGTCAGTCACTGGGAATTGAAGATGGGAGATAAAATTTTGGTGTTGGCAGGTTGATTGTCCTCATGATAGCTTTAGGAGAAGCGTATAAGACAGGAAAATGCACAAGCTGCTGGAGAGTTAGGAGATAAAGGGCTGATAAGGCCGAAGAGAGGAGAAGCAATGGAGAGCCCTAGCGTTGCACAGCTTCCAGAGATCAGGGTCTGGGCCTTGAGGATAAGGTCAGCTTTTCCCTACTGGTTTGTCTTGCATGTCCTGTGCAGGACTCACCCTTTATGATGTACTCTTTCTTTAGGCCTCAGCTTAACATGGATGTTTGGTGGTGTGGGGATGCAGTGTGTCCATGAGGATGAGGAGGTGTGGGGATGCAGAGTGTCCATGAGGATGAGGAGGTGTGGAGATGCAGACTGCCCAAAGGGATGAGAAGGTGTGGGGATGCTCAGTACCCATAAGGATGAGGAGGTGTGGGGATGCACAGTGCCCATGAGGATGAGGAGGTGTGGAGATGCAGAGTGTCCATGAGGATGAGGAGGTGTGGAGATGCAGACTGCCCAAAGGGATGAGAAGGTGTGAGGATGCTCAGTACCCAAAGGGATGAGGAGGTGTGGGGATGCAGAGTGCCCATGAGGATGAGGCACAGTGCCCAAAGGGATGAGAAGGTGTGGGGATGCACAGTGCCCATGAGGATGAGAAGGTGTGGGGTTGCACAGTGCCCAAAGGGATGAGAAGGTGTGGGGATGCTCAGTACCCAAAGGGATGAGAAGGTGTGGGGATGCAGAGTGCCCATGAGGATGAGGAGGTGTGGGGATGCAGAGTGCCCATGAGGATGAGGAGGTGTGGGGATGCACAGTGCCCAAAGGGATGAGAAGGTGTGGGGATGCACAGTGCCCAAAGGGATGAGGAGGTGTGGGGATGCACAGTGCCCAAAGGGATGAGAAGGTGTCTGCTGTTGGCAGCTGAGTCTGCAGGCACCTGCAGTTTTCCAGAGTATTTTTTATTGTATAGAAAACATGATTTCTTAGAAAGCCTACATGCAGGATCCCTTATAGCATCTGAATTGATTTCCAGACACATATTTTATGTTTGATAATGAATGTTTAATTCAGTGGTAAAAAAGATTTTGAGTTTCCTTTCCCTGGACTTGCTATCAATTTGGAATTAGAGTTTGGACCTGCATTTCAATAAATTTTTTTGCTCAATGACCTGAAAAAATGAGTAAAACTCTAATTATTTACTTTATATGGTACTTGCTTGACTAATGCATTTTAAGATCCTTGGATAAATGCTGTCATGGAGCAAAGTGTTTTTATGGTCTTTGCACTGTGCATTTTAAAGCTGCAACTGAAATATTTGGGGAATTGTTTTATGAGCAAAATTATTTTATGAGTGTTATCCAAGGTATTTTGAGAAAAGTTTGGAATTGGAGGTAGAGTTTGATGCAAAAGGTCAGTTAAATAACTATATTTCTATTGCATCCTTGAGAGATATTTTATTTTCTGTACCAGTTTTAACCTTGAATAACAGTGGTATGGCATCTGTGAGTTCTTGAACATTGCTTATTATGTTCTCAGATCTTGCTGATTTATAGAAGTAGTTCTTCAATCAGTATAATGTTTTTCTTCGAACTTATTTCTTCCTTCTTCCTACTTCCCACTTAATTTTAAGACCCTTAGTTATCTGAAAAGATGCAAAGAGTAAACCAACCCTTTTTAAAATTCCACAACTTACCTGTGATTCTCTTTTTTTTTGATGGATATAATCAAAATTCTTATGCTTCCTCTTTGGTGTTATGTACTTTACATGACATCTAGAGGCCAAAATTGATGCGAGCCGTAATTAATCTTTCTGCAAGGCTTTACAGACCCATTGGTAAACCAGAGATAGGAATCACACTGTCTGCATACTTAAAGTTGTTGGACAGCCCAAAACAAATCTGCATTCAGAAGCTGTATTTCATGCTGTCATTGTCCAGCAGATGCAAGAGACAGGTCGAGGAAGAAGAAAAGAAAAAAAGATGTGTGCAAAAAAAAGATGGCATTTGTTTTATATGCAGTCCCCTGTGCAATTAGTTCATACACAAGTTGTACAATAATCTAATTAGGGCATCTGACATTTACTGTGACAACCAGAAGCCTTTAGGTAATCAATAATGTTAATGTAAAGTGGCTGATTAAATACACCTTCATTTCCATCTGTATTCTCAAGTTGATATGCAAATTCACCTTGCCTGTTTCATTTCAAACACCTATCTTCTGAGTCTTTGTTTTAGCTATATCTACTTCATCCATCAAAAGATCAAAAGACCAAATTTTGCTATATAAACCATAATAAATTGTACCGTTGTAACTTCATATACAGTTTGTGAGCTGCTTCAAAACATCTCATTCAAGAAGCTTGAGTGTAATTAAGTTATTGCTACGTGTTTGCAAGCATATTACTAAATAGAGCAAGCAGAAAATAACTCACAATTTTTAGTGGTTGAGTTAGTATAGCTTAAATATGGATCATAATTTTTAATTTTTTTTTCTCTGCTTTGTTATCAGGGAAGGATAAAGATTCATTTTGTGATGATGCATGTAGGAAAATGTTTCCTTCTGTTGAAGAGAGACATCCTTTTCTGTAAATTGCTGTATTAAATCTAGTTTGTCATTTTCGGCTACATATTTAAACTTCTCTTTTTCACCCTCAGGTTTACCATTCTCTATATCCTGGTTAAAAACATGGCTCTCAGCCCATTGATTAGCAATTAGCTAAGCTTGTTTCAAGTCGTAAACACTTTAGACCTTTAAATGATGCTTACACTGAACCTCCCTAACTACTTTAAGCTTCCTCTTCCAGGCTTGGAATTCGGTTTGCATTACCAACACTCAGCTGCAGTATAAGAGATCATTATCAACAATAGTAATTAGCTTCTGTGTAATGCTTTGCCTAAAAAATAAAAAATTACATTGCTTTAGAATTCTTTAAAATTAGATCAGAGTGGAGTCTTCATTTAACACTTCTACTCAGTCCCCTGAACTCCAGTTGTAAGGGCTGGTCTGGGATGGTTGGGGCAGTGTGGTCCCTGCACCAAGGCAGGCAGGGTGTCCTAGAGGAGGCAGGACTGCAGGATGCCGTGCCAGGAGCTGGAGAAGCTAGAAGCACACTTGAAGCAATTTCTGTTGTGGGTGTCTGCAGTAAATAACCATAATTGGCTGCAGTTAAACATTTCTTCAAAAGAATATTTTAGCTAAAAAATTCAAATGCTATGGTGGTTTTTGCATTCTTGTGAAGGATAATCGTTATCTGGGATGGTTCTTATGACATAATTTTAAATTATATTAATTCAGTTCTTTACCACTCTTTTAATAGAGAAAACTATGAATAATTTTAATGTTTTAATGTCTAACATAGCACAATACTAGAACTCATTAAAAAATACCTGAGAAAATGGCAGACCTAAATTTTGGTGGGTGTCGTATTTTCTCTGCCAAGCTACACAAATATCTTTTTGTACTGGGTTTTATGGACAGGTTTGGGTGGCAGGGGGGATACAGGGGTGGCTGCTGTGAGAAGCTGCCAGAAGCTTCCTCCATGTCTGGCAGAGCCAGTGCCAGATGGCTCCAAGTAGGACCTGCAGCTGGCCAAGGCTGAGCCCATCAGGAATGGTCATAATGCCTCTGTGATAACAGATTTTAATAGGAGAAAAAAATTTATTGTGCAGCTGTAACTGTGGCCAGAGAAGAGTGGAGTGAGCACATGTGAGAGGAGCTGCTCTGCAAGCACCCAGGTCAGTGCAGAAGGAGAGGCAGGAGCTGCTCCAGGCTCTGGGGGATGAGATTCCCCTGCAGCCCTTGGTGAGACCATGGTGAGGCAGCTGTGCCCCTGCAGCACAGGGAGGGCACAGGGGTGCAGAGATCCACCTGCAGCCCCTGGAGGAGCTCACCCTGGAGCAGGGGGATGCTGAGAGGAGGCTGTGACCCTGTGAAAGTCCTGTGCTGGAGCAAGGTCCTGGCAGGGACCTGCAGGGCTGTGGAGAGAGGAGCTCACACTGGGGCAGGTTTCCTAACTTGTGACCCCATGGGGTGCCCAGGCTGGAACAGGACTGAGCCCATGGAAGGGTTGCAGCAGTTTAGGGAGGGTTGTTGTCCATGGGATGGACTCACAGTGAAGAAGTTCACAGAGAGCTGTCTCCCGTGGGAGGGACCCCACAGGGTATCAAGGGAGCACTCTGAAATCCTCTCCCTGAGCAGCAGAAGCTACGGGTGGTGAACTGACCATAACCCCCATTCCCATTTCCCTGCATGGCTGGGGGAAGAGGCAGAGCTGGGAAGGAGGGAGGGGTGGGGAAGGGGTTTGTAAGGTCTTATGTTATTTCCCAGTATCCTGCTCTGATTTTGTTAGTAATTAATTCAATTAATATCTCTGAGTTGAGCCTGCTTTGCTCATGATGGTATTTGGTAAATGCTCTCTCTGTGTCCTTATGTCAGCTCATGAGCCTTTTGTTTTATTTTCTCTCCCACATCCAGCTGTAAGAGGAAGTGATAGAGAGACTTTGGTGGGTGCCTGGCATTCAGTCATGACCAACCTGCTACACTTTGAAATTACTAAATTTTGGTTTCTATATTTCAAACAAAAATAGTTTACTCTGCAAAAAAACCCAGACAAACAACTAAAATATATACAGAATATAAACACATATTCCTGACAACTTTCTCTACAGATTCCTGTCCTGTAAACTAAAAACCAACTTTTTAACAAAAAAGCAAACTAAAAAACCTCTTTCCACTTCTTATTGTGCAAATTAAATCACAGTTTTTCGTTCAGTGTATTCAAACACTTCAAGTAAACTGAGGGAATAAGAAAAATAAAGGTAACTTAAAATAAAACAAGAAATGATTTAGAAGGCTTTATGGGAAATGCCAGAATATGTTTATTCATAGATTTCTCAGAAATAGGATGTGCATTATGTACATAGGTATATGCAAAAATATAGTTTTGTATTCCTGAAGTTTTAGCATATGTTAGGATGCAAGATGATTGGCATCTCCCAGTTATCAAATTTCTTTTTATAATGTTCTACAATTAATTTTATTTGTTGTCACCTTCCAACTTCCTCAAAATATTTTTTTCATGGTAGGACTACACGAGGGCTAACATTGTTTTGTGTGAAGATTAGATATTTTTAGTTTATAAAAATTATTCCAAGAGAATTATCACATCCTTTTGATATTTTTGTGCTTAAGGAACTCCTTCCTATCCTAAATAGTTTAAGGAGTATGTTTACTTATTTGTTATACTCTATTTAAATTATTTCAGAACTTAAATACTAATAACACACAGGAAAATAAGATATTTCTGTATCTATTCTATATAGTTCTGATTTTTCCTACTATCTTATATCATAATTATTTATAATTAACCTTCTATCAGGCTAAAGGAAGTAGAGCATGCCAGCCAGCTGAGCTGGGTTTTATGGTTGCTTTGCCTCTAAATAGCCAAAGCACATTGATTATGCATAAGACCCTAAATTTGAAATATTACAGATGTCAGCATGGTGTATAAGGGCAAAAGGGAGAGCTCAACGTGCAGGTCACTATTTCTATAAGTTCTATGGATTAATCTGTATATTTTTTCTTCATGCTGCTTCTTCCCTAGCAGAGGGAATGGTGCGAGAGGGAGACTTTCAGGAACCATGGCCAAGTGATTTTTATATTCCATGAAAACAGGGCTGAGTACTTCCTTCATCTCATTTCTAATGTCTTTACTCAGTCTCCCTCAGACTCTGGATATATTACAAACCACCAGAAATTCTGCATACAGATTTGATTGACTCGTTAGCTCTGATGTCACAATTACCTACCAGTATATAGTCTTGCTGTTGTTAAGTAAAATTAACTGTACAATAAGACACATTAAACTCAACTTTTCTTTTTCTTGAGCAGAGGATTATATACAGGAATTCCACAGTTATTAATCTTCAAGAATGCATAATATTTTCTTTTTGAGGTCATTAGCTGAAAAAGACCTACATACGATAAATGGACCAACGCTTTTCTTATGGGAGCGAAATTTAAATTATCTTTAACTCAGGTTGATTAACTACCTTGTAATCTCACAGAAAAAGTAATTTTTCTCACAGGCTGCACAGTAATTTCAGGGATAATGCATTACATTCATTGCTTACAACAAAAGTCTTTGCAAGATGGCGCTTGGTCAGTACAAGTAGTGCAACAAATGAAATTTCCCCGACATTTCTCCAGGATGAACGGTCCCACACTCAGCTTCTCCTCACAGAAGAGATGCTTCAATCCCTTGCCTTTCTTTTTGGCTCTTCCCTGGACTCCCTGCACCTTGCCCATCTCTCTCTCGTGCTGATGAGCCCAGCCATGGACACAGCAGTGCAGGTGTGACCCCGACGTGCTGCACTGAGGGCCGGTACCACCTGACGTGTTTGCAAATAGCACAAAGCTTTGAGAAATCCAGTCTGGTTTATTTGCTTACAGCCACATAAAATACCCTGCCTGGCCTCCAGCTCCCAGCTAGAGGACAGCAGGTCTCACTTGTGTTGAAAATCATGTCTGCCAGCCTTGGATGGCTGTCTTGGATGTCTGCATGGTAACGAATACTATGTTTAAGCAACAGAATCTTATCCCCATTGTTTGGTTTCATGGTGGATTTTTTTCTACTTCATCCCTAGACATTTTATTTTGTTTCAAAAAAAAATTGGAAAAAATTTATATCATTATTTTCTCTTGACAGCTGCTACTTGTTCACTCATAATCTTTCACATGTTGTGTATTTCTTTGCTTATTAATCCCAGAATTTGTTTTCTTTCTAAAAAATGTCAATATACTTTCTATTCCTTGTCTTTTAGGACCTCATCTGTCTTCAAAATATCAGGTATTCTGAACAGCAGCTAAACAGAAAATAGTAATCTGATACAGATAGAATAATGCAGCAATCCAAATATACCAGATGTCAGTAATTTGCTGCAAATAAGTTGTTATCTCCTCTTCTTTACTACATTTGCTTTCCCACGCCACTGAATCCAGCATTGCCTATGACCACGTTGCCCTAGCTGCTGGACCTTTGTGTACATCTTTCCTTCCACAAGGCATTATATTTCTGTAGAATAAAGATCTGTACTACTATCCACCAGATACCCTTAATGATATTACAGTAATTATAGAGTGTAAAACAATTTTATTTTTATGCAGGCAGTTATACCGAATCCTGTTGCATGTGCCTGCATGTGCCATCCCATAATTATAGCAAATACTGTCTCATTACTAAGGTAGCAATATTTTTTTACTGTTTTGAGGTAGCAGACTACAAGCAGTTCAATCCCAAGTAATGACCTACCAGTAGGATTTGAACATTTATGCTCTAAATGTATTTTTAGTGAATAGACCTTTAAGAAATCAATGAAAGCTCTGAAATGGTCATTTTTCAAATGGCTAATCTCTTCTTCAGCTTTTCCATTGTATCAGATATCAGAATCGTTTAAGGCTGAAGCACAAACTACTTTTCTCTCTCAGAAAAATCTTTTTTTTTTTTTTTTTTTTTTTAATCTCAAGTTTCAGCTTCAGCTACTGGATTTGGGCAGCCCTTGGAATTTACTTACCAAATACCTTCTAGATGACTTTGAATTCCTTACCAAGACATAGAAAAGGAAGTTAGATTTAAAGATTATAATTATTAGCACCTAAATCCCGTAGCTTTCATGTACACAAAACACCTATCAACTTCAATATAGGCTTATTTTTGCCATCTGTGTTACCAGTAAGGATAATTTTATTCATAGGTTTTATGGAGTATGAATTGTAGACACAGTCCTGATATATCACCTTCAGAACAGCAACATCAAGGAAAAAAAGGGTAATATGTCAAAAACAAGTAAAACTCTTTTATTGCAAATTTTGCCCCAGCTTTACTGGCAAGAAAC
The DNA here is from genome assembly GCA_013400515.1 of Erpornis zantholeuca. NCBI lineage: Eukaryota > Metazoa > Chordata > Aves > Passeriformes > Timaliidae > Erpornis > Erpornis zantholeuca. The sequence continues at coordinate 10,819 of VZTN01011101.1, read as the reverse complement.
ACCCCCATTTCTCAGTGGATGCTATTCATGCCACTGCTGTGCAAGTGGAATTTTAAAAGGTAAAACAAACTTGAAATAATTGTATGTTTACTTTTGCATAAGAGAAAAAGTTCAATATTTCTTACCTACAGAAAAAAAATAATCTCAAGATTCAGGTTTTTTTTTCTTTTTTTTTTTTTTTTAATATTAAAATATTAAGTATTTTCCAGAGTCAGAACAGTGTTTATTTAAATATTTAAAGTAAACTCCTGGAAACCTGAGTCACCTTTACCTTTTTAACTTCAAGTGCTGCCTTCTTGTTGTGCCTTTTGATGTGGTTCTTGGAATCTGTCATTCTCTCACACACTGATCATAGTCTAGAAATGTGGAGTTACACTAACAACTAATAATTAATATACCAATACCTGGTGCTGTAATGAGCTGGGGATTAAGGAATTTTGTCTTCTTTTGCCACCCCTGTGGAATCCTTGAATAGATTTTAGCTCTCCTAGAGTACAGGTGGAGGTATTCACTTCTGTATGTTCAAGAGCTACACATATTAGTGAGGTGATGTACATCAGAGCTATAAACCCACCTATTACTCTTTAAGAAATAATCCTTGAGTTTGCCAGATTCCATGCATGGTACCACATATTTAAATTTAAATAATTCTCAGAATATACAGTTTGGAAAATGGCAGTATAAAAAAGTAGAGTGTATTTGTATCTATCTTCAGTTCACATATTTCAGCTGTCTTGTTCTCATTAATCAGAGTAAAATGTTTCAAAATTAACCAATTTGTGAAGTCACTCCAGGAGTACATACTTGTGCATTTCCTTCTTTTTTATTATTTTTAAACAGGGATTTATTTAAATTAATTATTGACAAGGTTAAGGACATAAAGGGAATATTTTTAGAAGGGTATTTGATTGGATTTTTAAATATTTCCACTACTGATTATCATATTTTTAAAAGGTCCTGTGAGGTTTTCTACTATGCTTTAATCTAGTTTTCAGGAAGTATTTTTAAAATTAGGAGACCACTGATTAGATTTGATGCTTAAATGTTTCAAACAGAAATTTCTTCTTTTAGGATGTTTTTTAAACTGGATTTTGGGATAGAAATTAGAATTTATCTTCAATGCATCTATTACCAATTCATCAGTGAAGTTTGGATGACCTTTTATTACGAACAAGTGCAGTTTGCAGCTTGCTGTACTTCTTTGTGTAACACTAAGGCCAAGTTAAAGCTTTGGGGTTTTTCGTCCATGAGAAAAACAGTAAAAACAAAGCTATACAGGATTTCCTAAATGGAGGAATCTAGTGTATTTTATGTTTTAGTAAAAATAGTCTAATTCTAGTCGATAACAAATTTTGTTATAGAAAGAAGTGAATTATAGGGAAATTAATCGTACTGATAAACTCTTACTAATTGTGCCTGTTGCAGCTCTTCTTCATCTCTCTGAAGAGCCAGAGAAGAAGAGCCAGTGCACCTGAGGACTTTTCCTAATCTTTCTGTGCCACTGGAGAGCCATGCTCTGCTCAGTCACCCAGGGGCACACCCAGAGGGTGCAGACCACAGGATGCTGCCGGGCGTGAGCAGACTGAGCAGCTTTAGGCTCCAGAAAAACAGTGCAAAATTCCTGAGGAGTCTCTGGCCACCTCAGGAGATCTGCAGCTCCTGGGGAGACTTTTAAGTGCTTTTTAGGCCTCAGTGCAACACCAAGCCAGCTGCATGTCTAACTCCCAGCTCCTAGAGCCCCCATCATCACCATGGGATCCCCACCCCAGGACTGTCCAGCAGCAGGATGCAGCTCCCTGCAGCTTCCTGCTGATAATGTGGGAAAGACTGATGAAGGCACAGTGTGGGAAATGGAATTACAAAAACTCTCAGACTCTGATGGAGAGCACAAACAGCACTGTGTTTGAAGAGATAGAAATGCATACTTTTTTTCAATCTGAGACCTCAGTGAAGGCTGCCAGGGTTAGAACAGCGAGCTTTTGCAATTTGAAGGAAAAACGTAGTTTTGTAGTTTTAAAGAAATATGCTTTATAAAGGCAGGAATATATTTTTAGTAAGTAGAAGCATATTTTGTGCAAGTAAAAAGCTATGATAAGTAAGAAAATAAAGAATTTTAGAAACTTAAAATGTAGCAATATAGGCCTGTGCAGCAGGCCTAGGTAGCAGTAAGATGATTGGTTAAGAAAATGCATATTACAGTAGAACCAGGTAAAGCACATTAACTAATGATTGATACAAATATGCTGGCGAGCTTTGTGGCATTTGCTTATTGGCTTAAAAAAGTATATAAGGCCTTGTAACAAGAACTAGTGTGGCTTATGATGATAATGGTGTTACTTGTAACATCTCTCCTGTCTCACCCTTCACTGAGATCCTGCAATAAACCATCTTTATAACGTCTCTCAGTTGTCCCCGTGTCTGAAAATCCTGACAGCACAGCGCAGTTAAGACAGAGAATTTCCACGTACCTGTTTGTCCCAGAAGGTTTGCATCCATAGGTTATCATTCCCATGGGCCAGAGGTGATGAAATCCCACCACAAACCCTGCAATGATTCCAAGAGGGATATGGTAAATTTTTTGTCCCAAAGGAAAATAAAGTCCCAGATTATACCATTAACATTAGTCCATTACAGGTGTCCTTCTGCCACACCTACAGCAGCCTTGTGTCCATGACGTTATGGTCCGTGGTGGTCAATAATGTCCACAGGTGATGTTGTGAGGAGGCACAGATTTGAAGAGTCAGCACCTGGTGTTTGGATCTGTGCCACGGTTCATGTCAATGTGGACAAAGTTCACAGATTTCTGTGCAAGTTTATAGCAAGTTTATAATTTTCTGATAGCAAGTTCGTAATACCCTGAATACAATAAGTGGAGGCTGGATTGGGGGTGAGTAAATCTGGTAATCTATGGAACCTAAAAATAGATATAAGTACCTTACATATAGATGCATTTTCATTTGCAATACATAACTGTCAGCACCCTTTTAAAGGGGAATAACACACTATGCATTTATTCACACTGGCTTCCTAGTTAGAAATGTACTTTCAGGCACTGTACCATTCAAGGTGAAAAATAACTATAACAGCAAACTTATCTTGTCATTAGATCTTCCATAGATATTTTGGTCCTGTGCACTGTAAAAAACAAAAGACCATGAAACTTCTTTGAAGAACCTCAAAAGGACCAACAGTATTAGATAAAAAAAGAAGTTCTGCAGATAAAAGTGAAGCATTGCAATGCCTTGTTTACACAGAGCTGGCGCACGCAAATATTGAATCAGAGGCTGAGCCAATTAAATGCACAAAGTCCTTGCACTGTAGAAGTGAAGAGCTGCAAACTGGGACGCTAAAATAAGAGATGTCAAACTAATATTTATGTGTATAAACAAACATATGCAACAGTCTGAATAAGTAAATAATTTACCTGAATTTGCAGAGACAGGACACATTCATGACAATATCCTTCTCGGTTGGTACTGCAAAAGTGGAAATATATGTATTTATTTTAATGTCTTTCCTTTACACAAAGAAAGGGAAAGGAGGAGGACTGACTTTCATCTGGTAAGTGCTGATCCCAAGTGGTCTACAGAGATGTTGCAGCTTTATTGTCTCAATATTATTATTGATTTCCATAATAATATTGTTGTTAATATGGATAATGAATAATAAGGGATAATTAGTAACAGGTGAGAACAGCAGGTGACCTGGGAGGTGGCTTTAGAAATCTCAGATGTTGAGCCCTGGCAGATAATGCTGAGATGCAGGTAAGGAAGGAAATTCCCAGCAGAGTACGTGAGCTACAGCATCCAGATAGACACCAGAATTTGAATTTTGTTTTAAGAGCCAGCTCTATGGTTTCACGGAAAAAAGTCTGGAATCTGCTTAAAAGATGTGAAAAGAGTTGAGATGGTATCTTTGTTTATTTGAAGATCCCCCAGAAATTAGATTCTGTTGTCAGCTAATCCTCCAGAGTCTTCTGTTTGTTGCAAAGCAAGTTATATTCTGTAGACTGTGATGACTCAAAGATTTGAGGAGAGGCAGATGAGCTTGTCTGCTTATCAGAGTTTGGCAAACAGTGAAGAGAGAAATCCTGTGCAGCACAAGGGCAGGAGGTTTTTCCAGTTTTGGTTGTCATCATATGATCTTTGTTTTCTTGAAAGTCTTTCAAGAGGGTTCAAGTTGTCTGTGAATTTGGTCTGGAAGAAGTCCAAGCAGCTCCACTGGTACTGTTCAGTAAAAATGCAACCATGCTGAAACAAAGTGACTTTGATGCTGTTGGAAGATGTGTTGGAAGACGCTGTTGGAAGATGTGATGCACAGTTCTTTGTGCAGAATCTTGCAGGGCAAAATTTCAGAGGGCTGAAAACCTCTGTGTTTGTGCAACCATAGTCAAAGAAAGATATACACAAACTTCACTTTAGTAACAAGAGAAAAATCTAACACTACTGATATCTGGACACGTGGAACAATAGTGTGAGCAAAAATGAAGTTTAATTTAAATAGGACTATTTTAAAGCAGAATTTCAGAATATGATGGAATTTATTGAACATTATTTCCCGTATATATAGACCATAAATACTGTTAGGAAAATACCTTCTAAAAAGTATCTCTTTTATTCCTAAACACATTTTTGTTCAAAAGCAAAATACTGAAAAATTTGGATGTAAGAGCAAATATGACTGTTCCTTATACTTTTGAGGTTGTTAATAATATACTTGAAAACAGTAAATGGTGTTTGCACCCTCAAAAATGAAGTTGTCTTGAAAGCTCCACTGCCTGGTTCATCTTAGAGTAAGTAATGGAAAATATGGGAATTATGGCAGTTTTTTTTAATTTACAGGGTATTTTTTCATTCATTAAATGAGAGGATACCAATATTCTCCTCTTAGTGTAGATCATTTGTAATGATCTTTTACCTCATCTAAGACTATACCAAAGCACTTTTTAAATTTTATTTTCAATTGTTCTGCAAATCATCCACAGTATTTTATTTATTTGTACCTTCCCTCAATTAGTCCTTGCTTCAGTATGTTTCATTTTAAAGTGAAATAAGAACTTATTGGACCATGTCTGGGAGATGCTCGTGTCTAATAATTTCATTAGCTTTTCCCTGATGAATTTTGTGGACTTCACTTCTTCCACTGAGATGGGCTTGCATGGATCAATTAAGTGCAATCATTCCCTAAGTGGAAAATCAAATTAAATGCAGCCAGGAAAAGAGAATGCTCAAACTATGGCACTCTGCTGTGAGATTGGAGTGAGTCTGTGAGGGGAGCAGTCATCCTTGGAAGGTGTTACTGTCCAGTTTTGCTTTCCTTTCTTGTCTATACAATCTGATGCCCAAAAGACGGACAGCTCTCGATGGTTTAACAGTGTAGCTGCTGCAGATAGAGCTGACTTGTTGGTGACACTGGGGGAAAGCCTGGTTGTGCCTTTCCTCCTCCCAAAGAGAAATACCCAGAGTGTTTCCTTGAAACCTGCTGGGAAAGGCACTCTGTCTCTTGGCAGTGACCCAGGAAAGCACTTAATGCAAAAGGAACTCCTGTTTTGTTGTCTCGTCCTCAGTAAGTGATGGACCAAACCTGACAGTGAGACCTCTGGCTCAACGTGCTGGTTTGCACATGGAGTCCTGGAAACAATTTCTGTGCATTCAGTGAAACAACCCAAAACCCCCAATTTGCATATTCACAGGCAAACCCATTGAATATAATCCTACCTTATGTATACAATTGATTTTTTTATTTTTATTTTTTTGTGATTAGGAGACTTCCCTTAATTGAGTAAGTGGCTGTTAAATATTTAGGACATGTTCTGATATTATGCCACAGAATACTAGAAAGTCCATGTGAGGAAATGCCTAAAGGAGAGAGAGAAATAAGCGTTGCAGTGTTTCCCTGCCTTTACTAAATATACCAAGCATTCTGCATTGGAAAATATCACAAATCCCCCCCAAAATTCAGAAAACGTTTTTGACTCCTGCTGAGGATTTTTCTTAGTCTCTTTTTTGTACATAAATTAATCTTGGAGCTGTGAGTGTGGGTAAAGCCTTAGGGCTTGTTGGACTCCAGCTGAGATGCCTAAGGCTCTGTGTCAAGGCACAGAGATTCTGAGATATTATCCACTGATTAGAAAGTAATGTTTTAATATGAGGCTGGGAGTTCAACTGCTCTTTCATTTAGTTTGACATCCTCCTTGTTTCCCTTTCTGGCATCTTGCCACAGATTTTGCTGAAGCTTCTCTCTCTTAGTAAAAATAAATCTAGAAAAGAGAAAGATAATAGACTCATATTGTTTATAAACACAGGTTTGCCGTGAAAGGTGATACAGTGGATGCCATTTGGATGATAGAATTCAGATATCAGTAAATATCACTGGAGAAATTACCATGCATTCCCAGAAGGAAAATGCAGTGTTCCCTCTAGATTTCCCTGCATTGCCCATTTTTAGGACATAAAATGAGTAGTGCTTCTCTATTAGGAGAAATCAGTGAGTTCTCATTTATGAAAGCAATTCACCTGCAGTGTGGAAATTGAGAACTGCTCATTTGCTTATCTGGTTTTTACACCTTTTTGTTATCCAGGTGTATACAACCTAAAAGGGAGATGGGTCTGGTTTAACTTACATAGCCATCCAGAATATTGCACTTTTATCACAAGTTTACGAAAAGTTAGGAGTTATTTATAATTTGGAAACAGCTTCTCCTGTTCAAAACAAGAGAGAGGCACAGACACTGAAGTAGAGCTCCTTTTGAAGGCACCGTATTGTCTCTGAGACTCTTTAGGGGTCTGTTCCAAACATGTGGGGCTCTCAATTAGCTTTTAAAGAATACCCAAATTAAATACCCACGCCACAGTGCCATTTAAGTAATAACTTCATCTCAAAGTATCTTGTAGTGGTTCTATTCTACATGCTGAAAGCAGAATTATTCCATGTTGCTGAAGAATATTTTCACTTAGCAGTGAATGGTTACTCAAAATTAAGCAGACAAGACTGAATAATGCATAAGATCTGTGACACAAGAAGAAATATAATTCCTTTTTCTGGGACCATGCTCTAATGCTTTATCCATAAGATTATCTTTTGCTGTCAAGATAATTTATCTAAAAATGGAACAGTAGAACTAGAAAAGATAGAAGGGAAATCAACAGACTTATGGAATGGTTTCTGTACAAAGAATAATTTTATTGACAAGGACTCTTCAGAATGAAAGAGAGAGCAATGATGGGGGAATATGACATAAGACTGTAAAATCAAGACTGCGATGAAGGAAATGAAGAATGTCTCTCATAAAAATGGAGGGAGTGATTGTTAACTGGAACAAAGTAGATGCTTATTCACATAATGGGTAGATAAAGAGTGAATCACATTTCCATAGGATGTTGGGGCATTAGACCATTCTAAAATGGGTCAAAAACATTGATGAAATAAAAAGCAAGCAAGAGCTATTAAATATAACTATTTTAAGCAAAAAGGCATTAATAAAGATCCATTATTGATATTTAACATTTATTCTGTCTCAGAATCCATAAAACATGGAAAACTGGAAGCTGCCAGAGAATACAGCAGAATTTGAGGACTCTCTCCCTAAGTGCTTCTCCAGGCATCCTCTGCTGACAACTCTCAAAATATGGGATAGTGGACTAGACTTTGGAACTTTGGAACTCACTTTTATTAGGAATGATCATCTGGGATGCTGCTGACCCATTAAACAAGGTATTAGAATGAGAAAATGAAATTATTATACCTAAATGCTTAAAATTAAGTATGGAATGCACATATAACAGTTGTTATATTGATAATCTTACTCTGAAAGATGTGACAAGGATATAAATGATAAGGATATAAAGATATTAGACAGTGTCCAAAGGAGAGCCACAAGGATGGTGAAGGGATCAGGAGGAGAAGCCATATGGGAAGCAGCTGAGGCCACCTGGTCTGTTTGGTCTGAGGAAGACAACAATGAGGAGAGACCACATTGTGGTCTAAAACATCCTCATGAGAGGAAGAGGAGGGGCTGGCACTGATCTCTTCACTCAGTTATCAGTGACAGGAACTGAGGGAATGGCATAAAGTTGTGTCTGGGGAGGTTTAGGCTGGATATCAGGAAAAGTCTCTTCACCCAGAAGGTGGTTGGGCACTGAACAGGCTCCCCAGGGCAGTGGTCACAGCATCAGCCTGACAGAGCTGAAGAAGCCTTTGGACAATGCTCTCAGGAACATGGTGTGACTCTTGGGGTGTCCTGTGCAGGGTTAGGAGCTGCACTCAATGACACTTGTGGGTCCATTCCATCTTGAGAAATTTTATGATCCCATGACAACTCTTATTTTTCATCTATGTGACCTATAAAATACATGACCTTTTAGTTACTGCAACTATCTTTCCAGGCTTATCAGTGATACTTCATGGGTATATGAAAACCGTTTGTGTGGACTATTATTCAAATCTTTGTTGTCAGAAAGTTATTTAATTTTCAGTATTTTAAAGAAAAATATCTGTAGAATGATAACAGGAGTTCTGCCAGGAAGTATTTTTTTATTTCTCCTTCCAGATATAGCTTAAAGAGAAAACTTTCCTTCATATTGGTCACATTTTTTGTTTTACTTCTGTCTGAGAACTTTGTTGGAACTGTAAGGCTTTGTTCTTTAAATTACTAAAAGTTTGCAGTCTGGCAGGTTTAGCCTTCATATTCTTTCCTGAAGCAGGTCTTAAGGGAATAAATCTGCACATAAGATGAACAAGATGTACCTTATTAGTGGTCCTAAAACAAATGGGGTAACATTCTGTAAAAGCCTAATTATATCCATGAAACAAAAATGGCCATAAATAAGAATGGTTCTGAGCTTTAAAACTGATATCTGCTGCAGGCATCCAGGTAGTCCTGCAGTTCTGTCTTGGAGAATGACCAATATAGGCTGCCTAGGGACCAGAGGAAAAAAAAAGAGCAGGGACACAGTGATATGTCCCAGAAGGGTCTCCCAGTCTCCATCATTTTGCTGCTCAGGGACTGTCTGACCCAGGGATGGCTGTGTGTAAGTGAATAATTAATAATTCATTGTGGCCTTCCACTTTTCATGAACTTGTTCTCTTTTCCCTTGGTGTTGTGTAGCTTTTTAGCATCCACCACATTGTTTACCCTCTTGTCCTTTTCCTCACCACTCACCCTTTGCAAAAATATGGCAATTGTGCTCAATACAGAGTACAAAACAGAATGGGAACACGTACACCAAATACCTAAAGTATGACTAACTGTAATGTTTATGTTGAAGAACACAGAATACTTCAGGACAACAGTGTTGCCCTTTGCTGTCAAAGTTTGCTTTCCATCATGACCTCTCACATATACCTTCTGAAATTATTAATCTACTAAGCAGAGCTTATTTTTGCATTGTTTATTGAAAAGGACATTGGGTGAAGGCCCAGCATGGAAGAAGTTTGTGCTTGGTGACATTAGATGCCTAGCTCAAAGTTTGAAAAGAGAAGAATGATTTAAGAACAACCCAACCAGCCTCCTTCCCCCAAATATGTTTCTCCCTTGCCTCTGGGAAGTGGTGTGGTTTCATGTAAGAGGACCAAGACAAGCACCTGAAATGAAGTGCAATATGTGCACTTTCATATGTAGTTTGAGATGTTTTTGAGGCCCATCCCTAAAATATTCAGGCCATCAAAATATTTCTTTGACAGAAATAGGACTTTTTGTAGAAAACTTTTGGAGCTTTAATATTGAAGGC
>VZTN01011100.1:34061-59801 GCA_013400515.1 Erpornis zantholeuca | reverse complement strand
TTTTTTCTTTCTCTATGTGTTTTGTTAAATAAATAGTTTTTCCCTCTTCATTTTCCTCCGAGGAAATATTTCTTTTTCCCAAACCTGGTGGGGGGAGGGGTGATTGAAATCCTGCTTTCTATCGGGGGATATTTCTCCCCTGGGTTTTGTCTCAAACCAAGACATTCTGTAATTTATTTTAACCTAGAACCACAGTACAGGTGCTTCACAATTCTTCCACTACAAAATGTGGTTGTTTGAGAAGTGTGTGAGTTTATATTACTCCTTCCCCAAATGGTTGCATGTAGCCAGACTGTTTTTCACGTGCACCTGAATTACAGTGAGGACAAGTCACAGGTGAGGAAAAAGAATTTGCCTGTATAATTTCAATTAATTCCACTACCCTTTTGTACTCTTGACAGCTGGAAATTCTTGCTTCTGTCTTACAAGAAAAGATCAACAGTCTTTCCACATGTTACCTTGCAAGAAATTTTATGAGATATGCATGCCTTCTGTCCAAAGCACCCCAATGAACAGATGGGAAAGACAATATGGAACTCCTAATGCAACATTGTAAGACAGACCAAAATACTTTAATAACAGTAATAATAATAGGAGGCAGAAAAATGAACATTAGGAAAGAAAGTATATTTTGCTTGGATGTTGTGAGAAGTTTAAATGAAATGTGAAACATTTTCAGTTACTTGCATGCTTTCTTAGGCCTTTGTGAGAACAAGAGTACTCTCTTATTTTCCATACATTCAACAGCAAGCTGTAACTGCAGTGTGATGTGGTGGTGCATCCCAGGCTTTGCCCTAAGCATCAATGCATATCCTATTTCTTGCTACAAAATAAGAAGGAAATAAAAGACTCTGTTTTTTCTTTTCCAGTCTCTGTCCATTCCACTTGTTTACCCCAGGGCTGAATTTGGACTGTATCTCATCAAATGATCCATATCAAATATAATGATCTTTTCAACAGTATAAGATTGTCATTTCTATTTTGTGCATGTTTTATTCTGATTACTTTTCCTTTCCTCATGAAGCTTTATATACTGATAGTGCAAGCTCATCTTGTCAATGTAATTTTCGGTTTCTAGTACATCTGATTGAGTAATAGTAATTGAAAAACTATTCAAATAACATATTTGAATATTCTTTTCATCTTTCCTCTCTCTTAGACAAGCAAATTTTTTTTTAATATGCACAGTCTTTGAGCCTCTGGAAAACATATGCCTAATATAAAAGCTAAAGTTATTTGTGAATATTTTGTTCCATTGGCAGGTCCAGGGAAAGAATGGGCCCAAACCTAAGAAGAGGAAATTACAGGCAGTAGTGCCTGAAGAATACATCTCAGAAGTAGGAAGTTCTGACTGTACTTCCTCCTGTCTCATCCAATCCTGCACAGAGAAAGGAGTTGCCAGCAAGCCTGCTTGCTTTTGAGCACTATGAGAGACTGAAATATTAATGGATAATGACTCAAACAATTGGCCTTTTGCAAAAGCGGCAAGTACTTTGCTGACAATTTGCAAGGGAACAGCCCAGGGACAGAGAAGGTGTACACCCACCACTGAAGGCTACAAACTGGGTTTTGAGCCAGATAAATGAGGAGGCCAATAAGAAGCAGATTCTATGAGGTGGGATATGCATTTTATCATGCCAATGTCCTCCCATACACAACTGGCTTAGTCTTAAACTTCACCCCCTGAGGAAGTATCAGGACATTCACAAATAGGCCTGAAGGTATCAATCCCTTCTGAAATGATAATTGGAGCAACAAAGCTGACATGAGAGGCAGCTGTCATGTCTGAGAAGGGCTCATAAACCATCAAAGACCCCTGAAGTGTCCCCAGACTCTTTTCTGGGGCCTTCCACATGTGCACATGATGCACAGTGTTACATCAGACAGTGTAAAACTCCTCCTCCAGGGGAGGCAGCTGGGCATACCCACCTGAACCTAAACATATATTAACCCACTGAACTCTATGTTTCATGGGCTTTCCCCACACCAGACAGATCAAGACTGTGACCAGCACTTTGAACCATGGACAACTAATCAATGCCACAATCAAGTCTTGTTGTTTGATGTCTTTTCTCCCCATTATCTACTCTTATCTTTTCTTTTACTTATATATATTCTTAAGTGATATCTTTATAGTTTTATATTGTCACAATTAGTAAACAATAACCAAAATGATGGCTACATACCTCCTTTCTATTGCAGCCAAATTGTTCTAAAATAAACCCTACATATCTATCTATCTATCTATCTATCTATCTATCTATCTATCTATCTATCTATCTATCTATTTCTGTATGAGCATTGGGCATTCAGTGTTGTTTCACTCTAACCCACCCCATGGGATCTATTAACAAGAACCTGAGCTACTCTCCCCTTCAGGGGCAGTTTGTAATGAGCACCATCTGCATTGCTGTGTTTTAGATATTTATAGTAGAACTTACCGACAGATTTAGCTCGGCATGTTCATACCATTAATGTCTTTGCATCCAATCTCTTGGATTGTTATTTTATCAATGTCTTTGAACCATTGAAAAGAGAGAGACTTTTTGTAAGAATGGCTATTTAATTAAACTCAAATTTGGAGTAAATGGATTAATTCCAAAAATTGGAAGTATGGATTTCTATAATCATATGCATTATGATATTGCACAGCATGACTCCTATGTTAGCAGTGACTCATATTCTCTCAGGACACCAACATTCTGTGCTTGTAGAGATTTAAAAATCAACTTTCCTCCTGCACAGAAAAACATCTGCTTCATCACTCTTGCAGTATAGTGGCAGAGTAGGACTTTAAATTAATTAGAAACATCCCTCTTGAAAACTTCGAAAGGAATCCATTATTACTTGTTAGTAATCAATGTCTTAGATTCAACATTTGCTTTTAGGTTGGATAAGGGACCTGAATTTTACCCATTTATAAAACTGACCTGTTTGGTTTTAATAAATACACCAGTTTTGAGCTAGGGTCATCACATACAAATTTCAGTAGTTTATTTCAGGATCAGTGTATTCTACAATAAAAAAGTTTAGATACATGCCTAGTCAAGACCCTAGAAAATAAAGCTAATTCCTTGAAAGGTAAAGAAGAGAAACAGGGAAGGAGAATGGAAAAGATAGGAAATATTTTTACTGAAGATACCCACCTAAAGAGAGTTGGTTGCCTAAGCCTTTTCTTTAAAAGCTTAAAGAGGTGGGAGCTTAAAGAAACCTGAAAAGTAAATCATAGTTACAAACATAATTGCAAACTTTTTCTTTTCCCTGATTTGACTTACTGAAGCTCAGCCTCTTCCTAATGTATGGAATTCTCCTGGTTTTAGTCTTCCTCAAATCTAGCTACCTCACAGGTGGTGTGCACCAGGGTGGAGGGGGGATGGTGAGTGCTGCAGGCTTCTCTCTAGATCTTGATGAAGAATTGCACAACAGAAAAAAGCATAATAAAAGAGCTATTTCAGTAATGAGATAGAAATAGGAAAATCCTTCAGGAAAATAGGAAATCCTGCATTCCTTCAGATAGAAATGCTATAGAGAACATAAATATTTTCAGAGCAGTTACAGAAGAGAACTGCATGCAGGAATGTGAGGTATATCTGCAGCAGTCATGGCTATTTCACCACCCCCTTTGTCAAATCCTGGACTGTTTAGAAATCATGGTCTTGGAAGGAGCTCTGGGGATGTTCAATGATCAGACCTAGTGATCATGAAAAAGTGGTCTGATGATAAGGAAAAAGAGTTTTTTAGAAGTATAAAAATAATTCCTGTTTCTGTGTGAGTCACATTGTCTTACCTGTAACATCCCTTTTGTCAAACACATTGCAATAAATGGTAGAAATGTATCATTCTACTGCACTGTCAGTTCACAGTTTTTAAAGAGTATGGCTGAGCCTCAGGTGGAAGGAATTATATGAGCATGGGATGCAACCTCATGGGTTGGATTTAGAAGAGCTGATGGAAAAGGGAATTTGTGGAGAGTTACTGGAGAAGAATGGAACATCCTCTGCTGCAGTACACCCCTGGAAAGGCTTGTGGAAATAAACTGGGACAAAGATTCTGGAGAAGGAGCTGTAAGCTCATCCATCACACACAGCAGATCCATAGCCAAGCTAAGAGATGGTGGAAAGATGTCCTTAGCAACACAGAATGGGCCAGAGGCTTAACAGTAACTCAGGAAGACAAAGAAATAGCAAAAAAGAGCAAAACTGAAGAAAAGGAAAAACATCTGGAGAAATCTTTCTCATAAATTCATGGTGGAAGGGCACTGTATTTTTGATCAGCTTATGACTTCTTTCTGATGACTGGTCCTTTGTAAACACACCAGACCCAATTCTCCCATATCCCAGATATCACATATCTGATAGCAATCTTCTGCTCTTAAGACTGTGATATATAATCATTGACACTTGTCACAAGGGCAGGTGGCTCCCCTGGGTGTGTGATGGGAGGGAAATGCAGGCACTGAAAAGGAACAGTCAGAGCTACAGATGCCTTCAGAGCCCTGGACATCAATTTGTTTTATTTATTCGTGATGAGGTTTAACATTTATCACTTCAAAGAATTATCTTGCTTGAGACAACATTTTTTGTGTTCTTATAAAGCATATTTAAAAACGCCCCCCCCAACCTGTGAAGTTCTGTGGTCTGAATTGAATGAAAGTTAAAGCTTTTTTCATTTCAAAGCTCTGTTAAAACAGATTCTCAGTTGTATTGCTATCAATTTTGAATACCATTATGAAACAGGTTTATAGTCAAAAGCAGAGCACATTTTTTGGAAGTTTGTGCATAGCTGAGGACACCTTCACATCTTATTTGGGATAGTAGCACCCACTAGGGCTTCTGGATAAATCAAGAACTCATTTGATACCAAGAAATATTCAGAGGAAGCACAGGTATCAAATTTGTTCCTGTGGAAGCTGAGGATCTGGAAAGATATAACAGCATCAGAGCTGAAGTGCATCTCTGAGATCTTGAGCTGTTTTCTAAGGAGCTCTCTATAAGTCCTTGTAACCTGTATGGTAAAAAAGGCTAAGTTTTAGATGCTATAGAAACTGAACAGTAATGCTCAGTGCTACACATCCTCACATTGACACTTCAGGTCTCTGTAAAACAGTTTCAAAGAGAATATCTTCCATTGCAAGATAAACATCACAGAGTTTGCTGCCTCTCCCTCTCTTTCCTCTTAATCTTTCTCTCTTTGAAAGCTTTTGCACACTTATTTTATCTTCTAGCCACTTCTATCCGAAGTGTAACGTTCGGATCCAGTTTAATTACTGTACTTCACTTCACACATTACCCCAGCTCAACAAATTTGTATTTCTGGAAAAGAGGGATTTCGGGTTTTCATCCCTTCAAAAATTCCCATTTGCACAGATGGATTGTTCATTCATCTGTTGTTGAAGCATTGTGTCAGCCTTAATTTGGATTGATATTTTTGTGCTTTATATACTAATGGACAATTACTTATATAATTATTATGTACAAGGGAAAAAGTTACTATAGTAAAAGAAAACAGTGGGAGAAAATTGAAGAGACAGCTAAGTGTCTTTGAAATCTGTCTTTGTGGAATGGGTGAAAATGTCTGGGGGTCCTTAGAAATCTAAACAAAACCAACCAACCAAAAACACAAAACCACAAACACAAATTATTTCTATTGAGGATGAGTTTCATATTGAGTAGGAAAGTTACATCTGGGAAATGAGAATCAAAACACATAAAATCAGTTAGAATAATTATATTGTAGTATAAAAAACAGATTAAGAGTTGCAGTAAGAAATTCCTTTTATTTAATGTTACAATCCACATCATAAGATTACTCACTGTTCTGGCCTGTATCTCACCTTTTACAAGGAAGACTCAGATGGAAGATAATTCTAGTCACAAAAGGGCAATTTGATCTGCAGGCTCATTCTTCTCAGTTTCTCTGTTAAAGCTCTCAGGAAAGGAGAGTAGTTACTGGAGAATAGTTACTGCTAGTGACTGATACAGAGATACTTTTTTTTTTGTTGTTAAATACAGCTTGAAGTAGCATGAATTTTATATTTTTGTAGAATTTCAGGATATTTTCTTTGATTCTATCAAAAACTTAATAGAATAGATGCAATAAAAAAATGTAATATAATGGAAAATAAAAGGATATCCAAAATGTTTAAGATCACAAAGCTTGTTTTGAACAATAGTTTAGAGTGAGGGAATTGTCCTTTTTAAGCCCAATGAATACTGAAGGGAAATTTTTCAGAGCTGTAAATTCTAAAGTATCAGGCAAACACTGAATGGGTTTTCCCAAATTTATCTAAAACAAATACTGCAAATAAACTAGCACTAAAATATGCACACAAGATGAAAATTGATTAGAAATCTAACTACTAACTGCTCTACATTCAGTGAGTAAATAAGCACTTGGGCAAAGACTTACCAGTCTTCACAGAATTACCAACTCAGAATTTTTAAAAAAATTACTCCACTTGTTAACTTAGTTTATTTTTCCTTTTTTCCATAGTGGAAATTGAAAGGAAAAGCAAGACTTTCCTTGGGAATAAAAAGTACATACAGTGGCAATTTCTGCTGAATCAATGTTTTATTAGATGTTCAAAAATTGATATATAAATTGATATAATTTGCTTATACATTGTTAAGTTGTGCTTTTTAAATGCTTATTTCCTACTTAAAATGGACTCTAAGGCTTTTACAAACAACTTAAAATATGGCACAAGAGACGAAGGATTAATGGAGCTTTTCAGAATGTCAGGAAACAAAATGGATTTGCTTCAGTTTAAACTTTGATTGGGGATTAGTTTGGCATATTAGGATTTGGAAATTTCCGCCTTTCTCGGCTCACCAGATGCTAACCGACTTCATCTGACAGACTGCATGTACCTTGGACAGCAAATGACATCATGATGTGGCACATCCAAGGTGAATGTCACCACTCGCTAGCAATAATTTGTGCTAATGTAATACCTCATGCAAAACACCAGACACTCCTTCAGCTATAAATAGTGATGCCAGACTATGGTAGGCAATTTGACTGACAAGCAAGGACTTGCGACAGGAGCAAGACGCACCAGCTCAGCAAGGGCACTGAAGAAAACTTCAGCAGAGTAGTACTGTTACTACGAAGCTACTGCATTGTACTGGCAGGGAACTCTTCCAAACTTTGCAAGAAGGCAAAGTTCAGTTCAACTGATTTCAGTTCAACAACTTTTTTCCTATATTCTTGCAAATAAGAATATATAAATTCGCATGTGAAATTCAAGAAACTTAGAAAAGGGATAAAGGCTTATTTTTCAGTGCTTTGTCTCTCAAGCTCCATTTGCCTGTTCCTCTTCATAACCTACATAGGGTTAGATGCCAAAACCTTTACACAGGCTAAGAGAAGAGTCAGGTTCTTCATAATGTCACAGCACTGAAAGTGAAACCATGTAATTAGTAGTTGATATGAAATGCAGTGTCTCAAATTCTGTTCTCAGAAGTTTAGTGAACTTACTGTGGTACAAGGAGAACCTCTAAGTTTTCAACAATGTGAATGTTGTTGATTAAACCTTTTCTTTTCCCCTAAGAAATAAGTGATAAATCATGCATTTCTTTCAAAATATATTTACTGTTCTATGTACCTCTGGAAATCTAAACCTTCTATTCTTGTTCCATGTATGAAATTATAACAGCTATTGATTCTGACTTCAAAGTGTAGCAAAAAAGAATCAGTGAAGTGCCCGGAAACATGGTGAATTTCATGTACTAATCAATTTGAAGTGTCATTCTTATTCCAGTATTTGCCCTCAAAATAAACAAACACTTTCCTACACACATTTTCTTTATTCATTCCTGAAATGTTAGAAATAAAAAGGCTGTTTAACACAGAAGTTAAAGATTCCATAGTATCAACAAAAAATTCTAATATGCAACATACTTCAATTCTTCAAGCTTCATTCGAAACCCAAAAATTAGAATTACCTGTATAGATAATCTAGGCCTTATAAGGCTAACCTGTCTACTCTGTGTACTTCAGAAAAAACAAGAATCACAAGAATGAAAGTATATCTTTCTGAGTTTATTCTAACGGTATTACATTCATATGGAGTTCTCTTTTTACTACTGCAACAATAAGAAAAGTGTAATGTGTGAAAGGAGGAAGCAACACATCCCTGAATCAGCCGGAGCTTTGAGGTGTTCATCTGTTCCTTCAAATGAGCTCCACAAGGAAGATACAGAGTGAAAAATCAGTAACAAGAGTAGACTAGAGAGAAATAAAGGTCCAGTTCTGTGGCTCAGTTGCATATTACCTTTGCAGGTGGAACTGCGAAATCAGTTTAGTGGGCTGTCAGCAGCTTCTTGAGCTGAAAGAAACTTTGCACACGCTTCAGCCAATTTTCTCCTTCTCCCGCTAGTAATGTATGGCTTTCTGCTCTCTGTTCCTCCATGCAGCTGCTGTCTGCTCTTCTGCAGAGTTTCAGCCCCTTGGTCTCTCTTGCTGATGCTTGTTTGTTCTCTCTTTCCCACTGGTTTTCTGCTTTAAGTACCCAAACCCTCTTCTTGTGGAGGCCAGTGAGCCTGCCACACAAGAGTCCCCGAGGATCCCCTGGAGGGATGGACCCGGGTAGAAGCAACACTCCCCAGTCAGGGTGAGAAAGAAAGGGTTTTCCCAGGGTACCCTGTTCTGTAATGTTAATGTACCCCAGTTCTGTTTCCCAGGTTGCCCCGTTGGCATCCCTGCCCCTTTCCTAGCCTAAGAAGCTGCTCCAGAATGTTCTCTCCTCCTGCTTCCCCATTGGCCTCTGTTCCTCAGCCACGCCCACACCACTTTCCTATTGGCTCCCATACTCTAGCCCCGCCTCTGCACCGCTCCTGTGCCCTCTGATGGTTGGTCCCTGATGCTCTCTCCACCCCTACTTTCCCCCACGCTTAAACCCGGACCTTGGCCTGCTGCTCGGACTATTTCCCTGATTTCCTTCATGTGTGTGGCTGCAATATACCTCCACATGAAATATCACATAAGGACCCTTCCCATCTCTTTGCTGTCGATCCATCTAAGAAGCTGTCTGGTGTGTGTGCAAGTGTGTGCTTGGTGTTTGGCTCTGACCAAGTGGTTTCTGTTATAGGTGCTTTCAGAAGGTAGATGCATCATACCTGCTCCCGCTGCTACATCTTCTCTCCAAGGAAGACTTAGTGACTGCCCAGGGAAGAAGTGGGCTTCCACAGAGGCTTCCACTATTCTTGCACTTCTCCTAAAATGGACTTTCACACACACACTGTGTCCTGGGCTGAAGTGTATTCTATTACCATCTTCATGAGCTGTTGAAGCCAGGAGGAGCAGGGGTTCTTGCCTCCTCCCTCTGTACTATCTCCTGTTAATGGGCCACCAATGCCTCACCCCATGACTCAGAGATAACTCCCCCCTGGACTACCTCCTGTTAATGGCCCATCAGTGCCTTATCTCATGACTCACCATCCCATTGTGAGATGCTCTGCCCAGAGGGAGGAACCAACTATTCCATCGTGGATATAAGCTGAGATTTCAAACACCACAGCAGCACTTGCCTACTGGACTCCCAGAGGAAAAGAGCTACTGTTGGACCTTCAGGTGAAGACCAGACCCTTTTTCTATGGGATCACCACTTCAACAGGATCACTTTGTTTGGACTGCTACCACCACAGGATGTCAGGCTGTATTCCAACTCTGTGAGTGTTCTTGTACTACTGCATTTGTTTTTACTGAATCAAGGGCTAAAAAGAATTAAAAGTTGATATTGTAGCTAGCAAGGTATAAGCAAGAAACTAAGGTTTAATTATTAGCTTACAGGTATAGTTGAAGCAGTTGGAGCAAAGACAATCTATTATGTATTTTACTGAGTTATGTTCTTAGAAGCAACAGGGAGGACATTCGGCATTGTACAAGAGCAGTAACTGAAGAACACAACTGGCCTCCAAGATAGCTGGAGCCAAGAGACGAGGCCTGGACCGTGACCAAAGGGTCAAGAAGCCCTGGCAGTGGCACAACATAAAGAGGAAGATGTCTGACTTCAAGAGACCACCAACCCAAATTAAAGGAAGAACTGCGCAACCGTAATGAACATTCAGCTCATTTTAATACGGAGTGGGGATAGGTGATGCATATGTATAGGCGTCTCAGGTGACTTAGATGAATATGTTAGACCTTTGTAAATATAAGGAAAGCCAGTGCTTTAGAGAATTGCACATGCTTTTTGGAGGGTGACCTCACAAGTGTCCAGTGCTGCAAAATAAACATCACTTTTCAACTTCAAAAAGTTGAAAGGTTTCTTTGCATGTAGCACCTTTAGTGCATCATTCCTATTAAATTAGAATTCTGACTTGTGATCTCCCACTGGTTTGATTTCAATCTAGTACACACTGGAAACAAGCCATACATACGAGCAGCCACCCCTGTAAAGGCAGTAGCTGAAAATCACCAAGTGTGTTTTTAAATCTGGTGTCAAGTGATGTCTGTAAGTGAATGGATGAAAAATCTTTACCCATGTGGGTAGTATTGTCTTACCAGAGGCAGCTTTCTGCTCACTTTGGCAAAGAGAAACCTGACTGCATTCCATCTCCAATATAAAATAATTTTTTAAAAATTCTGTTTAAATGAGTTTGAATTTAACACTAGATTGTAGAATACGTAAGTTGACTCCAAGATATTATTTTAAACGGACAGTACACAACCTCATAGATAAAAGTGCTCTAAATTGCAGTGCTGACTGTTCCTATGTCCATAGGTGTGAAAAAGCATCTCTGTTAAAACACTTTTTGGTTAGTCTAAGAGACTTACGTCCCTGCTGTCTGACTCTTACGTTCCCCTGGACACCAGAACCTTCAGAAAAGAAATTCAAAACAGATACCTCCCCTCCCCACTCAGTTCTGCTGAAATAGGCCCTTTAATGAAAGCTCTGGTTGATTTAACAATTCTGACCTGTTATGCCGAGTGCTGCCAGTCACACTGCGTTATGTAACAGATGTAATGCTGCATTGCATGTCAAATCTAATGCAAGGTTTTGCTACATTCCAGGGATAAACATTGCAGATGAATGCAATGATGGGGGTTTTTAATTTTTTACTAAGGAAACCTACAAAGAGTAAATTTGAGTTTATCAACTCATCGAGACTTTTTGTGAGAATTTTTTTTGGAAATAAAAGTACCCTAGAATGAACAAAAATATCTTTTTCAAGCTTTGCATTACTATGCAATGCTGATTTTTTTTTCTTTTCTAATTATATGTATAGTCCGATATAAAGAACATATGTAGAATAAAAGGACTATTTTGACTTCAACAAAATTTATCTAGTCTTGGAAAGAGCTAGTGCAAAGTCCGTGATGTGAGAAAGGTTGCATCCCTCTCATGTAGCCTTTTGGCATCCAAAAGGATGGGAATAAAATAAATTATTATCCTCATATGTTGTGAGTACAGCCGTAAGTAAATAAATGGAGTGATTACTGAGATCAGCTAATATTAGAATTTCTTCCATGCCAGTATGTCAGGCCATGGAGAAAACTTCCTACTTACACAAATTATTGGAAGATTATTATTCATTCAGGATGTTCACGGTAACTGTGAAGAAGTCAACAAATATGTCAGAAAAAAAGAGCAGGGAAACCTTAAAATATATATGTAAAATACAATAAATTGTATTTAAAACATTTAAAGATATTTTTAATTAAGATTCCAGTTGGCTCCTGTTGGCTGATTAAATAGAGAAATTTAGTTTCTCTATTACCCTTGTTGGTCTAGATTACATTTATTACTGGCCTCAAGCTCCCAAAGGTATTCTGCCTTGTGGCTGTCTACCAAGAACCTTGGAAACCTGTCAAATTTCAGAGCTATGTAATTTCACACAATTTATTCCACACTCTCATCTCCCTACCTCTTCCTCACTCCCTCTTCCAATCCATATCTAAGCCGAAATATAACCCATTTACAGTCTCATGCCATAGTTTCCCTCCTGCTCCAGGACTCCACTTACCAAAACATGTTTATAGTCAGCCAGTTAGCTACTGACTGGAAATTAATGTTGTAGAGTGGCAAGAAGATAACTTCACCCTAAAAATGAACCCATTCAACTCCTTTGAATGCCGTGGAATTTTTCTCTTAAATCTCTTTTACTGTGATTGTGCATTGCTTTTAATGCCAGAAAAATAAACATTTACTGCAAGATTTGCAGACTGGTGGTGAAGATGGATCCCACAGTTCCCTGTGTAGGAGCTGTTGCTCTCCATACTTACAAGTGGTTACATGATCCAAAACCGTGGTGTAATGTTGCAGCCCTGTCCCCAGCATGTGACAAGCACAGCTAGCAGGTCACGGGATAGGTGTATTCCATGGCCAGCTCTCCTGAGGCCATGCCTGCAGGATTGAGACCAGTTCAACTGCAGGAGCGCCAGTGTAGCTGGGGTCTGGAACACCTGGCTTGAAAGGAGAAGCTGAGGCAAATGGGTTTGCTCAGTCTGGAGTAAAGAAGACTGTGAGGGATGAAGTGGCTGCCTTCAGCTACCTACAAAGGTGGGCTGAGAAGACAGAGTCTTGGAGGTGCACTGTGAAAAGAGAAAGTTTAACTGTTGCAAGTTCCACAAGGGAAATTCTGATTAAACGGAAGGAAAATATTTTCTAAGGAATGTAAATCAGTGAAACAGCTTGTCTAGAGACATTTTTAAGTCTCTGTCCTTGGATTAAAAATTTGTCAAGGGCTCGAATACCTCATTTAAATTTGAGGTTGCTCCTGCACTTAGCAGGTGATATCCAGGCTTCATTCTCAAGCTCCCCTCCCCTATGATTGTGTGTTTCCTCCTCCTGTTCTCTTCCATGGCAATAGGGAATAGCCTAAAGGATTTTACTTCAGTGCATTGAATCCTGTAAATGTGTTAACAAAATGCTCCTAGATGAAATATTACAAAGGCTATCAGATACTGGACTCTGCATCACCTGCTAAAGAGCTTACTATGTGGTAGGAGGCTGTGGAAAAATTAAGCTGGAGTATGGTAAACCAGGCTTTGAATTCTTTACTGAGAGGCTAGACTGACAATTTAGGGACCCTGTCCTGCTACCATGTCCCTTCCATAGAGGTGCTTGAACTTGGTGTGAATTTTCCTTGCACCAAGTAAACCTTAGAAGCCATTTTAAATTTAGCCCTGGAGAAAGTATATTGTAGTTATACATTTGGAAATGACAGGTACATAAGTAACTGTGGTGATGGT
The DNA here is from genome assembly GCA_013400515.1 of Erpornis zantholeuca. NCBI lineage: Eukaryota > Metazoa > Chordata > Aves > Passeriformes > Timaliidae > Erpornis > Erpornis zantholeuca. The sequence continues at coordinate 46,604 of VZTN01011100.1, read as the reverse complement.
TATATCAGTAAGGATGTTGATCTTGCAGGTTTTTTAATAAGGGTTTAAAGTAAAAAAAAAAAAAACAAAACAGAAAACCAAAAAAACTCAGCTAGAAAATATACTAAATTACATTTTCAAAATAGAAAGAGGATCACAGAATCCCATTACTATGTTTTCACTGAAAATCAATGTAGCTGCACATTATTTATTAAAAAAATATTGCCAAGTCTGAAGATAGAAGAAAAAATAAATTTTTTAGTAAGTCAGTGACATTTGAAGCATTGGCATATATAGAATTCTATTTGAATGAAATAATGTGTCACTGTCAAGAATGGTCATTGAGTAACTTTTTGCCTTTTTTGCCTTTTTGCCCTCCTACTAAGCATGAGCCAGCTCTACAATCAAAGCAGTAACTAGCAAACAAATGAAATAAATCCCCAAACACATAAGCGAAATCAAGTATAGCCCCTATGTCATGCAAGTGACTTCATCTTAGAATCATAAACTACCAGTTTGAAAAGCGGAAATTAATTTAAACTCGGGTTTCAAGAATGTATCTGCAAAAGCCTGATGGTATTAAAAAGACACCCTGATAGCATAAAATACTTTTCCATTTGTGGATAAAGTAAACAAAGCCCTATTAATAACAAAGAAAGAAACAAAAAAGTGCTATTGTAGGTGATGACTGAAAATGTAGACTTTAAAGAAAGAGACTTTAAGTGAGGATGTGACATGTTCTGGCAATGGAACAGCAGTGATTGATACTAAACTGTGTGCTCACCTAAATGTATGTTTCAAGTAACTTCCATTAATATACTCAGTAAGAACAAGAGTCACTCCAAGTTATTTCAGCTAAAAAATGTTTCCACTCACTGTCAGTAATGTCATTCTCAACACATTGCTGGAGAAGAAGTCAGTAGCTACTCCTACGATACCCTTGCCTCAGGTTAGAAGAACTATGAATTTATCAGTCTCTCTGTACTGCAGGGTGGAAGATAACTCGGGTTGGAAACAAATGCGATTGAGCATGCAGCTGCAAGAATTTTAAGCCAGCATTTATGCATTTCCTATTCAGTAAAATCAGGGAATTATGCACTTACCCCCTGGCTCTGTTTGGTCCTGTGATTGTCCATTGTTATGTCCTTTTTTACCTTAGTAGCTAGATTGTAATTTTAAAATGGTTTTACCTTATGGCCTCTAGGCAATGTTGCAGCTTGGATGGGGCCCCCTGAAACTAGTGCTAGCAGTTCTTCCTAATTGCACTTTTAATGATTAACCATGAGAACCTCTGTGAGTAATTTTCACATTTTTTCTTATTCCATTAGATTTGACTGAACCTTGTTACTTACAGTATATTAGTGCATACCAGTTGAGTGTTTAGATGACACAAGGTGTTTAGTCCCACAGATTTTGCCATTATATACTAATCAATGTTAAAAAACCCCAAGAAATTATACATTTCAGATTAAATTGGTAGTTAAAATTAGGCTAGTCGTTTTGTTCTTACATTCAGAAAAAATAGTGGATTAGTGGCAGAAGCAACACTAGTGCCAGTGAAATTTTAGCATCCAGACACCACTGAATTTCAGGAATTAGGGCATTAATGTACACATGGAAAGGCATGCACATGTAAAGTAAAATTCTCCCTCTAATGAGGTCAGTATCAATAAGGTGAAGCGCCACAATTTCAGCAAGTAGCCATAAGACCTTTAAAAGATAAGAGCTATTCAAATGGTCAATATTGTATTTGAACTGAAGCTATATGGAGTAGTTGTTGACACAGTAAAAGGTAAATAATGCAGAAAAATCTTTACAATTGTTACTTGTCATCTGATACATGGCAACCAGGTATGGCAGCTTTTATAATATTTGATCTTCATATTTTTATCTTGTCATGGCAAAACAACTACCTCAATGCAGGGTTAAATTTCTTACACTTGGCAAAGTCTTAAAAAACACTGGTAGAAGGAAACATTTGGTTTTTTATATCATCCTCTTTGTAGTATGGAGTTTGAAAAGAGGACCCTGTCATGCTGATAGCTACACAAACATAGAACAGAGTGATTGCTTTTAAATAAAATACAAACTAAGGCAAAAGTACAGTCTTATTCAGGGGGAGAGGACAAAGAAACAGAAGTGCTTTGGAACAGAATAATGAAAAAATATTCTTCTCACTCCACAAATTTATATATTTGCAGGTAGAACATACCTAATGCCTACTTTCCCGTGTGTGCTTTCAAGTTGAAATATTAGAATAAATTTAACAGCAAGACTATTGTTTTGCCTCTATTTGTTTTGACATGTTCACTGTCAAATTCTTAACCACCATTTTTTTCAACTGGATTTTCTCCCACAGTTTTTAGTCAAATAGGAGGAAATCTTAGCATAACTAGGTAATTCTCCAAATCCTGAAACAGAGCCAAGATCAATTAAAGATATATTCTAACAGAGACAAAAGTCTTGTTTCCAGGTGAAAAAATTCCAAAGTAACAAAAAGAATAAAAATCCCAACCAGAAAAGGAAACCATAAAATTTATATTAATTAAAATCACAGTGAACATGGTTAATTTTTCAACTGACAGGCCACTTCTTTGGAGACTAAATAATGAGTTTTCCTTTTTCTATAAACATATTTAGCATAGGTCTTGAGATCTCGCGTCTTGGAGACCTATTAGTTTCGGACAAACTTTGCAGAAGTTGTGTTTACACAGACAGTGTTGACTGCTTTGAAGTAAAATGTATTTAACGTCTTTTAAATTTAAATATCTTTCTCACTAAGTGGCTTAGTTATGCACCCTCTCAGTTAATACTAAAAGATTAATTTGGTTTTCATCTTGAAACACTAATGGCATTATTGACACAGAAACAAGCCTGAACTCTTTTAGTTAGCTGGATGAGAGTCATTGGTATCTTCTGCAAAAGGCAAAACACTGGAGCTTCTAAATCAATGGAAATAAATACATTCTCACCATGGTACCATTAATCTAATCAGGAGAGCCATCAGAGGTCCTGGGAGGCACATCTAAAGAGCAGAATGGAAATCTGTCAGGCGTTTCAGCAACAATATGCTCATGAAAGCACCGCTAAATCCCGGCCTGTGTTCTGGGTAGAACTTTTGTCACCTTGTGTGTTTATAAGTGAGGGATGTTACAGTTACCTCATAGCCATCTTTCCCATCATAACTGCAAAGGTTTTTAGTCAGCCCTAGCAAATCATGTAGACAGTTGATATTTTTATTAAAACATTCACATGCAGTCCTTTGCTTTCTAGTACAGAAAGGATCACACGGCAGTGACTTTTCACGGAACAATCAGTTTTAAGCCTCTCAGTCAAAAAAATTATTAAAATCATGGCTGCTGACCTTGAAAGACTGAAGGATAGAAATCTTTCTTTGTGTTGCTGTACCCCAAAATTCCCATTATGACATAAACCTCTGAAATCTTAAAGGCTTTTATATAAAACCAAATGGGAAATTTAAAGGAGTAAAAATTGTTTTTGTGAGATCAATATATTTCAGATATGTTTCAGGACTAGCTTTTTATCTGAAAGTAGAAGTAAGAGTTTTAAAGCCCATTCTAGGCTAAACTGAGAAGCAAAATAAGAGTACACTAAAAAGATCATTTAAGAAAAAAAAATATAGATACAAAATGAACAAAAGAGTCTTCCCTTGAAAACACTCAATGACCACTTTGAATGCCACTAGTTCTTCAGCCTCTGCTAGCAGATCTTGTGTGTCAAAAGCAAGTTATCTGAGCAAAGACGTTAAATTCAGGGGCTGAAAAGTGATGTTACATAAATTGCATGCTTTTTGATGAAAGAGTTATAAGACTATGACACAGTAAGAGCAGCACTGGTTTCTGGGAAGGATGGTGTGAAGAAATTTATCTTTGTTATTCTCAGAGTATAGCCTGGCTACAGGGTGTTACTGTACCTGTGTTACTGATGTTTTCTCTTTTAGAGGGCCTACAAGGGTGACCACTAACCAGTGACTGCAGGTTAGGAAAACTAAAATGTGAGCATCTGCACCAAAGTAAGGCTACATGTCTTAAAAATACCATGTATTGCCAGGTTTCTTGCTTAGGTATTTGAAATCTAAGCACATGGGCTATGAAGCAGTGCAGGAGATAAAGCAGGGAAGGATTCCTATTCAGTGGAGTTGTTGGAAGATTCTGATACTACTTAGAGAATATGAGTATTTTTCTAGTTCAACTATTCTAGTTGTCAATTTACAAAACTTCAGTTCCTGTAATGAAACAGAAGAACCAGTGATAAATAACACATTCCTTACAGAAATTGTGATTTGAAATATCCCTGATAGAGGCTTACTTAAATATCTGGTTTTAGATAGACCATAAACAGGCAGATGAAGTGTGGCAAAGAAAGTAAAATAAATGAAGCCAAAATAGCCCTTTAGTATTTGTCAGACAGAAACCATTCTGAAGTTTTGCAGATTATTTTCAAGCTTAATGTCTGCCTACAGCTGCATACAGTTCTACAGACTTTTTAAATTTTTTTTTTCTGAAAAGTATTAAAGAGATGAAAGGAAATAATTCAACCCTAACCAAAGTTGTTATCACCCTTCAGAATTCACAGGAACATGTACTTAATAAAAAGCTGGAAGCCCGAAACATGATTTGTGACACAGCATTCCAGAAAATAAAAATAATAATTTTCAGCCTGAGATCACCCTGTTGTTGTTGCTTTTATTGTTGACAAAATGAAATTCAGTTGGAAATGTATTTTATTTATTCAAAACTTGACAGTTGCTGTAGGATATAATTTTCCAGGTGTTCAAAAGTGATCAAGTAGAAGTGAAGTGCACAACAAGAGAAAAAATTGTTTCATCTTTTCTCTCATATATGGTGAATGCTTTAATCTAAATTTTCAGAATGTGTATTTTTTTGTAGGATCATTCTCTTTGTGGCAAGGAGTAATCCACAGAGTAATGAGTGGATAACAACATAATATGCTTATATACTGGTCCTGGAGTTATGTTTGAGGATTTCAAACTTTTCTTCGCTACCTGCTTGCCTAATCACTATTTTCTAAGTGTTTGAGGCCTGTTCTCAAAAAACCCCAATAGTTGAGACTAGGTCTGTTCTGAGATACATACTTGGTCATTTATACCTTCTCTTTCCCTCACAAAACAGAGTTCTCTACCTTGCCATCTTCCCTTGCTATTTGGGTGGGGGAAGTTCTGAGTGAAAATTTCTTCCACTTTTACAACTGACAAAACAAAAAAGTTATTTAAAAATTCTCTACAGGAGAGGCATACATTGTCCCTATACGTTTTCTAATACTATTAAGTCTCCTGGACAAGGAATCATAAGACATCACTTAACTAGCAATTTTTTACTCCATATGTGCTTTGCCAGGTTCTATACCCATTTACCTTCAGGGAAAGGTAAACTGTAGTGCTCTGTTTATCAACCTATTAACAAATCTTCTTTATAGTGGAGAAATCTCATCTGTCTTTCCAGATAAGTTTTCTGTAAGAGAGCAGAATGGGATATTCAGTGAGGCAACTCCCACCTCTCAATTCCTTCTCATCCTGGGAATTTTATTTAATACAGTTCTGGTTTCTGTATCTCCTCTTCCATTTTTAGATGGAGAGAATTCGAACTTCTCATTTTGTTTCTTCCTCCCTAACCTTGGAAGTGGGTTTTTTTTGCCAGTATTTAATAACTATCTATGGCAAAAAAATTGTCTTTCTTTTCACAGTAGATGTTTTGCTTTCCTGAAACACTGTTGGAGTTTTTTGACAAAAATATTAGATATGGTGAAGAAAAGGAAAAAGTACAAGACATATTTGTTAATACAATAAAAGTATGATTGCCTTCCTTGCTAATTTAAGGCAAGGATCAAAGTAAACTTACCATTGTTAAGATTCTTAACTTTTTTACCTTCTTATTTCATCTTCACTTATTCTCTCCTTTGAGAGATTATTTGATATTGAAAGAGAGCATGGTGCTATCAATGCCAAGGTCATGGGTTCAATCCCTGTATTGGCCATTTACTTTAGTTGGACTCAGTGGTCCTTGTGGGTCCCTTCAAACTAAGAATATTCCATGATTGTGTGACTTACACATATATTCAAAATCATAGAGTGTACACTGTTCAGGATGGGGAACAGTCAAGGGATGAGGAAAAGAGAAAAAACACCAAAAAAGCTCTCACAGACTTTTGCACTCTACATACCAGGTAAATTAAAAAATCCAAACAAGAATAGTCCTGTGCTACCTTTCATAAAATGAAAAGTATACTGTAATTATTGATTTTTAATATTCCCAGTTAGTCTTAGCAGACACTGTATTCACTAGAGAGCATTTGGCTTCTCCGAGTAATTATAAAACCTGATTACATGTAGTTGAAACAGCAACTTTCTTTCAAAATCCCTCAGAATTCCTCAGTATAGGTGTTTCTCTATCAAAATTTCCTGCCACCAGGCCGTAGTGAAAAGCTGTGCAATTCACAGCAGCAGCAATTTTATTAATAAATCACAGAAGTATCAGGCACTTTCAAGATAGAATAAGCCTCCAGAGCCTATATAACAGTCTCATTTAAGAAGCTGCTCCAGTTCAGCCTAAGGGGAGTCTGATCTTCTTCCTTGATCATTGGTAAGAATACTCTAATAACTTGGCAAAAATAGTGAGAGGGCTGGAGGCTTTCTCCTGTACAGTGAAGAATTGGAATTCTTGAAAACAGTGAAAGAAAAGAAAAATTTAGAACAAAATAATTTTGTCCAGTTGTTACTGCACTCTCTCAGGGGAAGAAGAATGACATTTTTACTTTTGATGTCTTGTCTCCTTCTACATTTTTCAATTACAAAGTTATTGGCTAAAAATATTATAAATATATATAGGGACCTGAACACAGGTGATTTCCTCAGAAGCAAGGAATGTATTTACATTTTGCTACAGAAATTTTTTTTTTTGCCAATTCTCTCTGCCTTTCCTACCTATCATTCCTCCATTACCAAAAGGGACAAGTTGAATACTTATCTTCAGGAAAGAGTTCCAGTTAATGTTATTCTGACTGAAAATCCAATCTTACCAGTTGTGTCAGTTCTACATTAGTTATGGTTTATAGGATTTATAGGTCAGTTAACAGGAAATTTGGTCTCTGGGTAGGTTTACAAACATGCCATGTTTCCCACTTTCTACCATGGAACCTGGAAATCCTGAAGTACAGCATGCTTTCTCTGTGTGACCAAACTTGCTGTGTAGATCTTAGTCTGAGACAGACCAAGATTCGTCTGGGGTAGATCAAGACCTGGGACAGAGCTGTCTAGTCCGAAAGCTATTCAGTGAGCTGGCAGGAGAAAAGGCAGACTTCCACAGGAGCCCAGCACAGTAGCAGCCATAATTTTCCCCCATGTTAAAAGGAATAACAGCACATACTCACTGCTTTTCTTATTGTTTTCACCTTTGTCTCTTGACATAGTAAATACTGTAGGTAAGGGGTGACAAATTCTATACTCATGTAGTACATTAAATATAAGGAATGCCAACTTCATCTGAGAACTCCAGAAAGGATTATAGTATATACAAGCAAAGTATTTATATTGTGAGTAAAAGGTGTCCAGTATTCAGTTTTCACCAAGCACTCTTAACCTTTTTCCCACCTAGCTTTTAGAGCACACTGTTGCAGCAAAAGCAGTTACATTAAGCACACGGTAAAGGGTCTGTTTCTCTCAAAACTAAATCTAATGTATAATGGTTCTGCATACTTGACAGGCAGAACTGAGAATGCCTTTTGTATTGTGAATGAATGTAGTTTATAGGTCACAAAATATTACATTAATTAATAACAAAACAGCTAAAGTAAGTAAATCAATGCACTAAAATATTTTTTAAAAACACCCACCCCAGAACTGAGAGTGTTTTACATTTATGCACTACTTCCCTACTATGAGATGTGAAAGTCTTGTAGTTATCTTTGGTTCATTTATTGTCTCTCCAGCACTGTCATTCCTAATAAAACATTGAAGCCTTCCCTACATTGAAATTCACACTGTATTAATTTCTGTCTGAGTAATATTCTTATCTTTCTCAGAAGCAAATATTTACAGTCTTCATTGAAGAATTGCCGAAGAAGAATAGACTGAACAGGTTATGTCTTCATAGAATTATACTTCTTTCAATCTTTAATGTGGTCTAATCTTGCAACACATTCTGTGTGTAATAAGGCCTGAAAACTCAGGTCTTTGCACATTAAACAATCAGACAAGGTGACCTCAGTACTTTTTAATTTAATCTCTCTTTATGTAGGGATTAAATGTAAATCCAATTTTCATTTCCAGCTCCTAATTATCAATAAAATATTGAGTTTGCATAATAATTCAAAGATTAGTAGAAGCAGAAGAGAGAAACCGCATGTTAAAATATTTAACCTATCTTCATTCTCTGTGAACTATATCATTCCAGCCCACTGAGTGCAAGATATCCCAAGTTATTATATGTGGCAGTGGTTAAAGAAGGCTGTTACAGGTAGGAGCGCCAATGAAGCCAGTAATACATGTGATAAGGTAACTCAAAGAAAAAAAAAACAACAATAAAATAATTTTTAGCTTAAAAATTTCTGGAGAACTGTGAGGCTACACACCTTTTTTGTAAAAATATCTTGCAAAAGATATTACCGTAAAAAAAAATAGGATGCGAAATTCAGAATCAACTGCCTGTCTTTGTACTGGTACTGTACATACTAAAGATTTGTAGAGCTTCTTGTAATTGTATTCACTTGAATTCGATACTCCAGCTGGATAGATTACATAGTCTGTGTAAACAACCCTGTGAACATTTCCTCTTCCATAATATTAATCAGTTCATTGTCAAAGCAATATTCTCAGATCTGAGTTGTACAAGAGTAATGCAGAAAAACTTCAAGCTGTTTGCCCAGACTTGGGCTCCACAGGAGCTGAGTGTTGGTTGTGCACAAAGACCCAGTGTGTGACTGATGAATGGAGCCCTTTAGCTTCAAGGGACTAATGCTCAGCAGGAGCAAAACTCTTCTCATGTTCAAAGTGTTTCCAATCTGTTTCTTTTTCTCCACAGTGTGTTCTGTCACTCTTTCACTCTGTCAATCCAGATGGGAAGACAAACATAGACAAAGCATGTAGATGTGCAGAATTTGGCTCCTGTTTATCCAGTGGAAATATCCATTGGAGCCAAATGGAAACTACACATTTTGGTTCCTGTGGGTATGTAGTTTCAAGCATTTTCAAACTACACAAGGTGTAAAGTTCCAGTCAGAGCTTCCAACACATGGATAACTCTTTTAGCATTTTCTGTTTTCTTACAGTCTTGCTTTTGTTTGTAGACTGTTTTCAGAAATAGACATTCGAAGCCTGTAGGCACATATTTATGCGTGGAAGAAAGATGTAAAACAGCAAGTACTTTGTTCTGCAAATTACTGAAAACATGTAGGCTAAAGAAACAACAAATCTTAATGAGGGTTTCATTTTTCTTTTTTTGACAAGAGAGACCTCATGAAAGAAGAAACAAGGAAAAAGATGATCAATTTCAAGTTTATGTGCACAGATGTCTGTATGTGAGGAAGCATCAAGAGGAAATAGAGATTCACATGAAGTACAAAAAATCTATGAGATTATTGGAAGAACTGAGATGGAGTTAGGTAGCTCACAGGGCCTGGGTAAAGTTAGAGACAGGTGCAAGATATTCAGGGAAGATAAAATTAGGAAATCGTGCTGTGTGAAGAAGCCTAAAATGTGTGATGTCTTTCCACATGGTAGACAGTGATTTAGCTGAGACCTCATGGACCAGGATACAAGAGGCCAGTGAGTGTAACAACAGGGTAGGGGTATGTTACAGACCACAGTTTAGGCCAAAGCATGCTGTAAAGTGACCTCAAGGTATTTTGGGATCACCAACTCATGTTCATGAGGATCTTGAACCGCCATGACATCTACTAGAATAGCAACATGGTGGGAAGGGAGCAATCAAGGAGATTTCTAGAGGGTGTGAGAAACATCTTTTTGATCCAAATACTTGAGCCAGCTGGGGATGACACACAGGAGACTCTTCTAGTCGCTAGAAAGCTGTTGTTTGGGGATATGGTAATCAGTGGCAGCCTTGGCTGTACTTAACAAGGAAGAATGAAGCTGAAGATTTGCACACAAAATTGGTTTCTGCAAAAGATGTCAAAAACAGTAAAATTACTTTCTATTGTGCTGTATAGTATTAAAAGGCTGAACTAAGAAAATGTGTGCCTGTTGTTAAAATGGCTTGATGATTTAGGCACAGTAGGCAAAGAAAAGACAGACGTTTTGTATCCAATACCTTCCTTACCTCAGACTTCACCAGCAAAGTTTCCCAGGCCTTTGTGCTCAGACAGTTGTCCTTGAATGGCTGTTCCCTATCTTCTTTGAAGGACTGTGGAGATCAGGGGGGGTCCACAGCAGCAGGTGTTGCACTCATCTTCAAAGAAGATCAAAGTTCAAGCAGGCTAACTACAGGTCTGTCAGCCTTGCTTCAGACCTTGCTTGGGAAACCTTTGTGTCAGACTTCTGGAAACACATTTCTAGGCACAGAAGGTAAAGTATGTGGCTGGGAACAATCAGCACAGAAGTACTAGGACTGAGTCATGCCTGTCCAATCCTGATTGCCTTCAGTGACAAAATTACTGGTTTTATGGATGGGTAAATATAATTTACCTCAACTTTAGCAAGGCTTTTGAAACCAACTACCATGCTATTCCTCTATCTACAATGGAACTTTATGGTCTAGAGGTCTAGATAATTAAATGGATGGAAAATAATTATAGAGGTGGGCAAGAAGGCCACATAATGGAAGCTGGAAAAAGTGGACTATTGCATGAGTCTGGAGAAAGTGATGGAGTGCTCTCTTAACAAGCCTGGAACTTATATCAAACTGTGTGGGAGTGTGGATATGCAACCAACACACTCACTAGCAGATCTGTCATTCAGAAGGACCTAGACATGCTAGAGGAGTGGGCAGACAGAACCCCCATTTCTGTCAGCCTGTGGTAAGTGCAAAGCAGTGTGCTGTCTGGGAGCAGCTCTTCAGGAAGGGGCCTAGATTTTTCAGCCTGGAGAAGAGACCACCCCAGGGAGACCAAACAACCTGTCCAGTCCCCAGTGCCAGGGGGATCACAAGAGGGTAGAGCCTCAGTTCTCAGTGCTGCCTGCTGTAAAAACAAGAAACAACTAGCATAAACTGAAGCAAGGTAGTTTCAAACAGTGTGTTAGGAAAAGCATTTTCACCCTGGGTCAGTCAAGTTGTGAAGCATGGTGCCCAAAAAGGGTGTGCAGTCTCCATCTGTGGACTATAAATCCCTGAGCAACATAATCTGACCTCGCCACTGACCCTGCTTTGAGTTACACTAGAGACCTCCTGAGTTTCCTTCTGGCCTGAATTGTACTGAGATTGTTAAACTATTACATAAAGCCTTTTTTCCTTTATCAGACTTGAACATTTTTCCTAAGAACTGTATTTTGTACCTGCACAACTACAATTTTTCTTCTCTTTTTGATGTGATGCTGTTTTAGGAGACAATATAAAATAAATCAACACATGAGCAATAAAAGCATGCAGGTCTTTCCATTGGTCCTTTCCACTCTTCTGCAATAGCTGTACTACTTATCAAGGGAGTGATCCTCCTTTTGGAGCACCCTTTTTCCAGGCATTCTTGGAAAGGGGGAAATGAAGCTTCTAGAAATTTTGCTTTTGCTTTTGTTGTTAAACTCATCCCTATGATATGTAAAGAATAATGGATAATATATCAAAATTAAACATAATTTATAAATCTAATACTCTCCATTTGAATAAAGGCAAGGATTGAACTTCTATTAGCTTGTGAAATACCTGAATAAAATAATAGAAACATAAAATATAATGAGTTGGAAAGGCACATCAAAGACTTAATGATGATCCAAAGCTGATGATAACAGGCACATCAATCTTAAGATTATCCTTTACATTTAATTTCAAACCTTGTCCAGTCTTTTCTAACTCTGACCACAGTAGCATATGATCTATATTTATCTGTAAAAAATAAACTTTCCAGAGAGAACCAAGAAGAAAGTTTCTAGTTTGGGCATTTATAAGAAAAAGACCTCCTTTCTTTGGGGGAAGATTTTAAAAATATAGCTATATTTAAATAATGTTTTTGCATCCTGATTAGTTCTTGAATGTGTGTAATTCGACACTTTTAGGATTAAGTATTAGGATCCACAATGAAAACAACAGTAGCTGAGCAGTCCAGTGAAGACCATGAAATCAGAAGACACCTTAATAAGCCCCTACATTGGTTCTGTCGTTCATACTCTATATTTGTACTTAAATGTTTATAAAACATTAGTTTTGGACTTTCAGTAGTAATATCTGCAGTAACAAATACATTAGAGAACCAATAGTAGGCCCCAAGAGTGGAGGAGTTGTTATATGTCTTCTTGGGCTAAGACTTCCAAAACTTCTAGTGAACTTGAATGTTCAGTTCTGATTAAATCTAGATAATGTGACCAGGTTCCTCAGGCAGCTTAAAAAAGACCATCTCAGCTATAATATCTGAATTTTTCTTATA
>VZTN01011100.1:0-34012 GCA_013400515.1 Erpornis zantholeuca | reverse complement strand
TTTAATTTGTCTAATAGAAAAGCAGTCCAGTTGTAACTTCCTGGCTGAATATTCAGCTGAAATATTTTTCTCAAGATAGTCTATCATAAACAAACAAACAAAAAGAATTCCTGTTTTATTTCTTTCTGTGAGCTAGTTTTTTCACTAATAAAAATTAAGTTCGGTTATTTCATTTTTAGATTTTTTTTCCATTTTTTCTGGCATATTGACAATAAAACCAATAAAGATATCAGTGGTGAGGGAAAACAAAGGACAAGAGTGTCGAATTCTATGAAACTAAAAAAAATCAATGCATGACAAAATGTACTTTTCTAGCACACACTATATATTTGAGTATCCAGTTTGCAAAACACCATTTTATGCTTTATTTAAGCAAGTTACTTGGATTGACACAGAGTATTTTAAATCCTAATATTCTGCGTAAACCATGAAGTCAGTGTGTTTCTTCATTACGTCTAGGAATCTGGTAGGAAGCGGTGCAGATCACATACAAAAATTATTGATGCAGTGTGATAGAGAAAGAATAGTCATATTTGTGTGTGTGTGATGCTATTCAGTCCAAGTTCCTGCTTTTCAGAGACTGCTGAGGGGCATGATGTTAGGGAAGGCAATGGAGAGTGAGGTGAAAACAGTGTTTCTCCTTCATCTGTGGTCTTCTTCCATTTTCCTGCTCTGTAGTTGCACTTTTCCGGATCACCTGTCATAAACCTCATGTGTGGTGTCATGTCGTGGTATTGGGACTTCAGCACTTATCTCCAATTACATTCCATAAGCTGTTTTCTGTACAGTGATGTGGGGTTGTTTTCGTTTTTTGGGTTTACATTCATGTCATAAATGAAGTAAGTAAAGGAGACTAACTTATCCAGTATATAGGAAGATCACAAGAAATCCAGTGCTAAATTATTTGCAAGCAATTGGGTTTGGGTGTCTGCAACAGATAGAAGAAAAGCCTGTACTGAAATTCTCTTGTTCAATTTAGATACTTAGTATAAATTCTAGTATAAGTTGTAGGTTGTAAACAGGAATTTTCTCCTACTCATTTCACAAGTCATGGTCAAATAAATTTACAATGCAACAAAAAGCAACACACAGAAAGGAGCTGGAGTTTTTTGTGTAACCAGTAAAAAAAAGATTGAGAATGAAACCTATGTTCTGAAGCATGCTGAAGAAAAACTGCATCATATTCATTTATGTGAAGTCAACTATAAAACACATTGAAATTTTTCATTCAGATTACTCAGTTTCATATCACATAATTTGTTTGCATTAAAAAAAAATCCTATTCCACGCATCTGATTATTCAGGTTGTACATTCCTAAACTAGTGTGATTTACATTTGAATGAAGTTTCCAATTTTACTGAGTGACATGGAATCTAATTAAATTCTGTAAAAGAGGAGTGTCAATTATAAAAAGTAAGGCTCTGGAAAATTAGCCTAAATAAAATTTTACTGAACAGAACATGCAATTACAATATACATCAGAGTGCTTCAGTTATTACTTGTAGATTATTATTATTTTATTTTCTCATGAAGAAATGAAGTGTCAACATCTGGGCTATTAGCAGTGTGTAATTGATGACATCAGAACAACTTCTTATATGGTGCAAAATAGTGTCCAGTTTTAGCTGTATCAAATATGAAACATCTTTCTGCAAGGACTTATTATTAATGGAACCTGAAATATACAGGATTTGATCAATATAGTTAATATGTAAAATGTTCAGTACTATTGTGGGTGTCTGCTACAGAATGCCTGGTTGGGAAGAAGTAAATGAGACCTTTATACAAAAGGAAGAAGCCTCACAGTTGTAGGTCCCAGTCCTCATGGACTTCAGTTTATGCTAGAAGGACAAAACAACAAGGCAGCAGTAACACAGGAGGTTTGTGACATGTATTGATGGCACCTTCCTAAGACAGGTGATAAAGATGAAGAGGAGAGAGGCTTTACTGAACATGATACTCACAAACAAAAAATAAGTGTTTAGAATGTGCTGACTGAGAGCAGCCTTGGCTGCAGTGACCATGGACTAGCAGAGTCAGGATCCAGAGAAGAAAGAACAAGGCAAAAAGCAGTATCACAACTATGGACTTTAAATATTTTGGCTTTTTCAAAGATCTGCTTGGGCAAGTCCCAGGGGATATGGTCCTGTATAGAAAAAGAGGCCAGAAGTGTTGGTTGATTTTTTAAGGGTCACCTCTTCCAAGATCAAGAATGGTCCATCTTGAAGTCTGCACAGCTGAACAAGGAGCTGCTGACATCTCAAATATAAAGAAGTGTATATACGTATATTTATAAAGAAGTGTATAAGATATGTAAACATGGTCAGGTGATGTACAGGGTTTATAGAGACACTGTTCTATGTGAGAACTGGAAAAAATGAACATGTCACTGCTATCTTCAAAGAGGGTTAAGAGAGAAAATCCTGGGTCCTACAGGTTGATCATTTCAATCCCTGAGAAGATGAGGGAGGAAATATTCCTGGTAATCATTTCCAGGTATATGAAGGATAGGAAGTTGACTGGAGAAGTCAGCAATAATTTATGAAGGGTAGATCGTGCTTAACCAACCTAAGAGCCTTCTGTAATTAGGTAACTAGCTGGGTATATGACAAAAGAACAGCAGATTTTTTTTTCTTGATTTTATCATAGCTTTCAACCATCTCCCATAACATCCTCATTGTCAAACTGTGAGGTATGGAATAGATAGGTGAACAGGTAAGTGAATCGAAAATTGGCTAAACTGTGGGGCTCAAAGGTTTGTAATCATTACCAAAAATCCCTTGACCAGCTGGAGAAATGGGAAAACTGGAACCTAACAAACTTCTGCAAGGCAGCATACCAAGACCTGCACTTGGGAAGAAATAATCTTATGTGACAGTAAACACTTGGGACGGACCAGCTGGAGAGTAGGTCTTGTCAGAAAAGGACCCTGGAGCTCTAGTGAACAGTAAGTTAACCATACACTCATGGTATCTTTTCTGTTTCTGGGAAAAAAAAGAAAAAACAAACAAACAAACAAACAAAAACCTAAAAAAAAGAAAAAAAAAACCTCAAAATCAACCAGTGTGCCTTCATGGTAAAGAAGGCCGACAGTATCCTGTTTTAGGTTTCATTAGGAAGAGCATTCCCATCAGGTTATTAATGTGCAGAAGTGTATTAAAGGCTTACTTACATGCATCTAGCACCTCCCTGGGCAGTGTTTTACCACCATCATTGTAAAAACTTCTTCCTTATATCTAATCTAAATCAGCCCTTCTTTAGTTTAAAACCATTACCCCTCGTCCTAATGCAACAGGCCATGCTAAAAGGTTTGCCCCCATCTTTTATGTAGGCCTCCTATAAATATTTAAAGGCCCTCAAAAATGTCTCCCTGGAGCCCTCTCTTGCCAAGGCTGAACAACCTCAGGCCTCTCAGCCTTTTCTCAGAAGAGTGGTGCTCCATCCCATCTAATCATCTTCCCTCCTCTGGATTCCCTCCAACAGGTCCATGTCCTTCCTGTGCTGAGGACCCCAGTGCTGGATGCAGCACTGCAGATAGGATCTCCTCAGAGCAGGGTAGAGGGGCAGAACCACCTCCCTTGCACTGCTGGCCACGCTGCTTTCAGTGCAGCCAAGGATACAATTGGCTTTCTGGACTGCAAGTGTGCATTTTTGGCTCAAGTCCAACCCTCAAGTCTTTCTTGGAAGAGCTGTTTATTTCCACTTAAAAAAGAAGGGCTAGGTGTTAGTATTTTCTCTGTTCCTTAATTGAGTGATGTCACCATGAGACTGCTATCAGCTTTTAAAGGCCGTGCTGACTGAGGAAGGTTTCTGGTGACTGGAAAAGTGACATCCATTTTGAAAAAGCAGAGGAGAAGCTTTAAGGAAATGTAGTCTGTTTGGCCTCACATCAGTCCCTGTGAAGTCTGTCCATAAAAATCCACTTTGAATTTATTTCTAAGAATGTGAAGAGCAAAATGTGCCTGGGAACCAGACAGAATGGATTTAACAAGGGATGTCTCACATGGCCAACCTGATTGTTTCCTGTTATAAAGTGACATGATCTGTAGTAAAGGGGAAGTCAGTGGATTTCATTTACTTTGACTTCAGCAAAGTCTTTTGGTATGGTTTTCTGTGAAATGAGATGAAATAATGGACATGATAAGGCACTGAAAATTTCACTACATTTTTAGGCTCCAAGGGTTATGATCAACAATACAATGTCCAAGTTTCAGCTGTCTTCTAGTATCTCTCCTCAAGAATCAATAATAGGTCAATATAGAGGTACTTCAGTATCTTTATATTACATTGATCTATTGATTTATGAAGACATCTGCAAATGCAATTATTGATATCATCCATCTCTCACTATCTCTTGGTATATGTGGTTTCTCTGTGAAATTGCTGGAAGCACACTCTGGCCCGTTATCCACGTAGCAGACACAAATATATGTCCACAGATATAGATGCATCTTTATAAATATCTGCAGATGCAGAAACAGAGTCAGAAAAGTGCTCTTGCTGCAAAGGAGGTTGACTGCTTACTGTGATGGATCTGCATTTATCTGATCTCACCTCTATCACCTTGGGAGACCACACCTAGAGTTTCATGCCCGGGTCTGGACTTCCCAGTACAAAAAAGACATCAACATAACGGGGTGAGCCCAACAAACGTCCCAGGAGATTGTTTGGTCCTGGAGTACTTGGCATGTGAGCAAAGCCTGAGAGAGCTGGTTCATTCATCCTGGAGATGAGACAAGACTAGAGGGACTCTAACTAGGGATACCTATGGGAACAGTGTGGAAAAGTTGAAACAGAGTCTTCCTGAAGATGTATAGCAATATGACGAGCAAAAGAAAACCGGTTTCAGGAAAAATTTTGTCTGTATATAAGAGTAAAAAGATCATAACTCTGAGGAAAATTGAACAGTGGGATAGGCTGCCCAGAGAAGTGATGGAATTTTTCTTGTTGAAAATACTCATGACTCAGCCAGACAAGGCTAATCTAATCTATGGCCCCCCTCTCAACACAGAGGTGAAATATCCAGAGGTTTCCTCCCAAAGTAGACTCATATGATTCTAGGATTCTAAGATGAAATATGAGAAATTCCTCTTAAAAAATAAAATTTATCTCTATGAGTCTGATTAAACACTGGCAAAGATGTTGGCAGAGTCTGTGAGATGTGTACAAAACTCAGCTGAACAACAACCTGAGAAAGAGCTCTAACAGGACCTAGTTCAAGTGGGAGGTTGATGACTTCCAGAGGCCCTCCTAACTTAAATGGTCTTGTGATTCCAATATTCCTCACATGATGATCACTTACTGTAATATTTCCTCTCTGACTTTACATAAATATTCAGGTTGAAGCCAGGCCTTTTGAATTTTCTGGACTTTTACAGTGTAGCTATACCTGATCAGTTCAAGGATATGTGAATAGAAAGGTGATGTACTTCAGAGGCAAACAGAAATTAATTTGGTATTTTCTCTATGTTCTCCATTCCATACAAACCCTAATGTGAAATGATACAATGATTTGTAATTATACAGATTATTAAATTAAGAAACTGAAGACATTTGCTTTCAATCCCTATCAGTAGAATGTGCCATTAAACTTGGATGTCTTGCATCTCAAACATAACTTGCCAAACAAAGCAGAATTAATTGCTCAATTCCTTAATAAAGTGTATAAGTCCAAGGTCAATTTGCTGCTATGTTTATTCATGTTTTTAAGAATTACATATTCATTGTTGCCTAATGTAAGAGATTCATCACCTTACAATGAAATAGAGAAGGAGAAAAGTCAGGTTAAAGTTGAAGGCATTAATTTAGAAATTTATAATAAAACTTTATATTGTCATCACTTTCAGTTGTTTCCTTTGTAGTCACAGCAGATTTTTCAGGAACTGCCTCTTTGTGCTTATACACCACACAGAGTCAAATGAAACGCAGCAGGATTTTTACACATCTTGTTTACAAAGTAGCCCCAAAGATAACAATGTTGTTACAAAATTTCTCTTATTTGAGTGGTAAATTATTGCAAAAATAAACTGTTTAACTAGCTTAACAGGAGCTTGTCCAAATGCACAGAGACAGATTCAGAGTTGTTTCTTGTGGCTTTTTTTTCATTTTTTCCCCATCCATAATGCTGTATTACAACACCCTGCAGACAGTAAGCTCTCTCTTGCTGTGACAAGTTATTGATCTTGTTTTCCTCTGAGAACCCTACCAAGTCAAACTGCAGCTTCCTGAAAGCTATAGCTGGAGCTGTACTTTGCAAGGATTTTGAGAAGAAATTTTCTCTCTAGTGTTTAGCAGAAAAATGAAATTAGCTTAGTGTAAAACTGTTCAGTTCTCTCTGGGAAGAGTAAGGATTGTCTAAAGCTTAGCAAGGCTATTCAGTCCATCAGTGGTGCTAGCACCTACTCTTCTCCCAAGGGTTATCCTGACCTAAATCCTAAATTCCGAGAAAGAAGGGGAAGGTAAGAAAACACTGGAATATTACTCGATTCTCTCAAGATGAGGACAGGAGAAGGTCTCTCCTGGTCTAACAGAGACTTAAAATTACTCTGAATTCTGCTGTGGTCCATCTTTACTCCCTCAGATCACAATCAGCTGTAATCAGCACAGAGAATGTGATAGTATTGTGGAAATGTGATTTAAAGGTGAAAGGGTGTAGCATGCCAGGATAGCTGCTAACATGAGTCGATGGCAAAGAGGCAGGAAGGGTCTTTGTTGAGTCCACAGAGATGTTTATTCCAGCCGCGCACGTGGGGGCTCAGTGGAAAAGACAAAGACTCATGGGAGGGTCCAGGGTTAAGTGTGGGGTGGTAGGGGAGGAGGGAGCACCAGGGGCCAACCCTCAGGGGGCATGGGAACAGTGCACAGGTGGGGTTAGGGGATGGGAACCAGTGGGGAAATAGATGGGGGTGGCTGAGGGACAAGGGGCTTTGGACCAATGGGGCCGACAGAGGAAGCAGAAGAGGGGTACATCAGCATAACATCCTGTGAGATGCCTCCTGTGAGAGAAGCCTCTTGTGTCTCCCTAACTTGGGGAATGCTTCTCATGGTTCTTCCCTCCCAGGGGGTGCTCCCACAAAAGGGAAATTTTCTTTGGGTTCAAATTGCCTTTTTGGCAACTTCATAATCCTTCCAGGTAAATTATCTTAATCAACAATCAAGATGTGTTGGCTTTCAAAACAGTAGATTACAATTTTCAGTCTACATGTAAAGTCTTAAAACTTAGCATAACTGACCAGAGTTATAATTTTTTATAAACTTGAGATTTTGTGCTATGAAGAATTCAAAACCTGAGGTCAAACTTGATTAGAAAGGATGCAAGAGACATTCCTATTTTTTTTTTCATTGAAATGACCCAAGTGGGACAAGGGAAAAAGACTCTGAAGAACAGGTGCACATAATAATATGCTTGTCAGCATACACAATATACAAATGGAAAAATGAGAAAAAAAAGAGAATAATGATGCAAGGGCTCTTAGGAATCAATCAACCAAATCAAGTCATCCTGTGGAGAACTGACACATTCTTTACATTTTTAATTCCTAAAATCTCTGAGGACAAACAAAAGCAATTGAAATCAAGGAAGGTCATAATTTAAAAAGAGGAAACATTTTCACAGATGTAGGGAGTCTGAAAAATATATGGAAAGATGTAAAGGTATGGCAGAACAATAAAGTTAGATATTAATTTTGTTGGTTAAACATGAACAGGCAAACTGAAAAACAATTAAAGAATAAGGTCAAAGATTATTATATTCGAATGAAGCACCCGATATAGAGCTGTGAAAAAGAGGTGATAATTAATGATGCATTTTGTCATTCCAGACAGCCACTTTAAACTAATTTATTCACATAGATACGTCCAGTAGTCACCAGTAGCTGATAATTACAGTTATGTGTTTTGTTTTGTTTTCCAATAACTTTACTAAGCAACATATTAACTGTCAATCTATCACATTGCTCACATACAATTTTTACTACACACAAGTTTTGCAGTGAGTGTTCTGTGAGTAAGAGAAGACATGTCTGAAAAACTGTGAAAGTTTGAAAAGGATTGATTTCTGGCTATAACGAGCAGTCTGTGCTATCAGCAATCCAACAATCAGAGGAGCTATAAAAAACATGCACAACTAACAAGATAACAACCAAGTCAAAAAAAGAGTCACAGAACTTCTTTTTTATTTATTTGGCTGTTGGATCACACCATTCAAGACTTCATTTGTGTAATTGATGAATGGATAGTACAATTCAAAAATCAAAAGCACCTACAAAAGTGAGGGTTTGTTTATTTTTTATTTGTTTTTTATGTCCATGCTTATACATCCAGTAGACTGGATGACAGAAGGCAGAAATAGAAGGAATTCAGTTAGGATAAAACAGTGTTGAAATGTTTTCATTTCATTTTAAATAAATTTCAAATAAAACAGAAATGAAACAGCTGATGATACCATGGCACAGAACTGAAAAAGAAAGGACACAGTATGGAATGTTCTTGGTCACTGTCTTTTTTTCTCCTTTTTGTGTTCAGCTGCTGAAACAGAATATGTGGGTTCTAGTGCTCTGAGCAGCTTAACCCTGCTCCTCTTCCCCTCTGCCAACACAGACAGAGAAAGAGATAGCGAGATCAATCCTCTCAAATGAGATAAAGAATTGAAAGGGCATCTGAGCAAAATTAAAACATTTACATAGCAGATTCTAATTTGGGGGAAATCAACTGAAAGCTGAAATGGCAATTTCCACTAGCTAAGCACCCAAGCCTTAGCTATTCATCACGGTTTAGAGCAAAAAGTGGTTCAACCGTAGGGAAAAAACTTTTCCAACTTAAATAAACCAGTTCTGCATAAATATTTTTAATATATAGATTCAATACTGGAAATTAGATACAAGCTGAAATAACTCTCATTTGGGAAACAGGAAAAAAACTTGTTTCCCGATATTCTACAGTTAATGCTCAATTATTTGGTAGAGTTGCTAAACCTGCTGCAAAAATATTAGAATGTTTCCTTTAGATATGTCTTCCTTAAACAGGCCCTCTGACTAAGAAATATTGTCATGTCAGTTATACACATTATGTTTTCTTAAAGTGCTTAAAACACTTTAATGATAAATATAAAAAAAATATATATTGGAGGCTATAAATATGTTCGTGTGTATGAATGTTTATATATATATTGAGGATTTTAGTCACATATCTACTTGCTTAGATAAACCAGTTAATAGTAATAAATCAATATATTGATCTAATGAACTTAGAGCATCTAGGTTATTTTAATAACTGAACTTGTGACCCTGCACATGTAAAAGGCTTGCAGCCTTCTGGCAGCACAGTTGGACATAGTATAGGACTGGGGTGCAGGAGCACTCAGCTCATGCCCCCCTGAACATGAGGAGCCTGTCTGGAGGTTGTGTCTGCCCTGCCAGTGCACCTCTGGGCAGCTGCTGTTGCTGGAGCAAGGCCACTAATGAGGTGAGTAGATGTATAACAAACAGTCCTTATGAAGCAAAGAACGGTATCAACAGGACAGATCCAGACAATAATAAACAAAATACAGTATGTGTTGTTACCTGCACTGTTTCTCAACTGTCATATTATGTAAGCCAATACAGTAATTCTGTGCATAAATGAACTCTCAGATGTCGGGACATAGAGGATTGGTTCCTGCTACCTTTCAGAATTGTGGGTATATGATCTCTCCTCCAGGCTGAACAAGCTCGTATCCCTCAGCCCCTCTTCACAGAGAGACTCACATATCCCATCCAGCTTGGAAGCTTTCTGCTGGACATGTTCCAGCCTTTGTTCACTATTTTGCCTGTACTGAGGGAGCTTGAAATTTGGCAAAGAATCCAGATAGGAACTCATGAATGTTGTGCACAGGGGTAAAATGCTTCCTCTCCATGTCCTGGCCGTGTCCCTGTGAATTCTGCCCAGGGTGCTTTCAGCCATTTCTGCAAATGGGACATGATGCTGTCTCATGCTCAGCTTCCATCAGTCAATATCCTGAGGCAGGATGTCTTATCACTTCCCAGACAGCTGCTCCCCATCAGGCAAAACCCAGTGCTTTCTTCCCCAGAGTAATGCTTGATGTTTTTCCTTGTTGAATTGAATATCCTGTTGGCCTGTTCATCCAAATTGTGTAGGTCTCTTTGCATGATAGCCCTGCCCTCAGGTTTGCAGCCGCCCTTCCAAATGGGTGTCATCTGACAAGAGTGCACTTTCTTTGCCTCCTCCAGGTTACTGACACAGGGGTCAAACAGACATGGTGGGTTAATCCTGACTGGGTGCCACATGCCCACCAAAGCTGCTTTATCACTCCCCTCTTCAGCTGGACAGGGGAGAGAAAATATATAATGGAAGGTTTGTGGGCGGAGGTAAGGACAGACTGTCACAGGCAAAACAGAGTAGATTTTATTACAAAAAAAACAGAGTAGGTTAATGAGGAATAAGCCAAATCTTAAAATAATTGCTTCCCCCACCCCTCTCATTTTCTGGGCTTAACTTTATTCCTCATTCTCTACCTCCTCCCCTCCCATGGTGCAGGGGCACAGGAATGGTGTTTGTGGTCAGTCATCTCACGTTGTCTCTGCCTCTCCTTCCTCAGGGAGAACAGTCCTTACCCACATCCAGTGTAGGGTCCCTCTCACTAGAGACAGTCCTCCATGAACTTCTCCAAGGTGAATACTTCCCACAGGCTGCAGTTGTTCATGAACTGCTCCAGGATATTTCTCCCATGGGATCACAAGTCCTGCCAGAAAACCTACTCTGGTGTGAGCTCCTCGCTCCATGGATCCACAGGTCCTGCCAGGAACCTGCTCCAGCATGAACTTCTGCCGGGTTCACAGTCTCCTTTAGGCATCCACTTGCTCCAGTGAGGGGTTCTCCATGGGCTGCAGGGGAATCTCTGCTCCCCTGTGGACTTTCATGGGCTGCAGGAGGACAGCCCGTCTCACCATGATCTTCACTCAAGCTGGAGACAAACCTCTGTTCCAGAATCTGGAGCAGCTCTTCCACCTCCTTCTTCAATGACCTTGGTGTCTGCAGAGTTGTTTCGAGTTTTTTCACTCTCTTCTCTGGCTATCATTTGCTTCTGCACAATAACCCTGTGTTCCTTCTTAAATATGTTGTCACAGAGGTCTTACTTCTGTCACTGATGGGTTTGGCCTTGGCCACCAGCAGATCTGTCTTGGAGACAGCTGACATTGGCTCTATCAGGCAAAGAGGAAGCCTCTAGCTTCTCCTTTATGGTGATCTTTTCAAGTATAAATAGAAAATTTTCATGCCCTGATACTATGTTTCTTTGAAATCTGTTTTGTCTTGCTTAATCCTGTTGTCAAGATCATTGTTATTTATCATCTGCTCACTCTCTCTATCTCTCTCTCTCTCATATATAATAGAAAATATATGCAACTATGGATAGAGTCTTTATAACAATGATTTTAAACTGAAATAACAGGATTTTCAGTTCAATAGTACTCAGTATGGCCCTACATTTGTAATAGTACAATTCAATCAAATTATGATCCACACTCCACAGGAATGTTTAAAGTTTCTCAAGTACAATTATTTGCTTTCACCACAATTGCTTCACTACAATTTTCGGGCACCCAAATTGCTTTCCATAATCACCTGGCTTATTTGTCTGTATTATATTACCCAGCAGTGGAAGACATATTTAACTTTGACCAATATTACCAGACTTTCTAAAGAGAATCTCTGTTTTTCTAAAAATGGTTCTCTAAATATCCTTTGTCAGAATAATGAGTGCAGACATTTTTTTCTTTTCTGCTGATATTTCTTCAGTAATGTTCCATCATTCCTCACTGCTTCCACATTGCTTCAAATTTATTCTTAGAATAACTTTTCTTCTACATTCTCAGTTGCATTTTCTGCAAATGCCTTGTGGATCCCAACACCGCAAGCCTGCAGTGTGACAAAGCTCTATGCTTGAGACCTAGTTGATGAACAGATGGGCAGAGAAGAGATGATTTCTCTGACTTCTCACACGATCTCCAGAGATACTCCCTCCCTGACTTCCTTCTGCTATTTCTCCTTCTCTGAGGATGGAAGTGTCACTCAGACATACCACATACAATTGCTGTGAAGACACGAAGTTCTAAAAAAGTCTGAGCTCAGAAGACAAAGACAGAATAGTAAGCAGACTGCTACATAGAAGCCTGCATATAAGAACAGATTCCAACCCAGAGTGCAGAGGTTAGTTTGGTATTGACACAGATTATATCTATGATCCAGGAGACGTGTTCTCAACAGAGATAAATTCCCCTGAGCAATCTTTAGTTGAGATAATTTGGTCAACTATACATTAAAAATAGGACACCATTGAGTCACTATCCCAAAGCTAGGAATGCAGGCAAGTTTCCTCAGCACAAGCTGAAATCTCTCTATAATTTGTGATACATGATTAGAACTAAGGAATTCTTAAACTCAGGGACTTCTATCTGTTCAAAAAAAGAAATTGACTATTGACGTATGAGAAGTTACTCAGCAGATAGTAAAGATATGGAGTAGCTTTGAAGTAGGTGGCAAAATCTCAGCAAGTTCCTGTGGGGCACAGATAGTTTCACCAGAATACTGAAAAAAGTTTTTGTTCTTCCACAGAAGTCTGCTTCAATGCTCCAAGTTCATGAATAATAATGTAGGTGGTGTGAAAGACAACAGTTGTTCTTTGTTCATTGGTTTCATACACACAGAAGAAAAAAAAAACCCTAAAAAACCAGAAACAAAAGAAAAAACTACACCTCCTCCCCACAACAGAAAAAAAAAATTTGTGAAACATAGTGGAATGTGGAATGCTTGGAATCAGAAGAAATTCTAATCTCTTTTTGAGAACATATCACTGAATATATGCATGGTAACCATAATGAATATGTGAATAATATGTAAGTTTTGTAAACTTTTTCTTTTGTTGCAAATGTAAAGGTTCTATTTTATGTCTTGCACTGTTTGGAATGAAGTATTTAAGACAACCCTGTGCATGGAATTTTTTCAGAGAAAAACCTTTAGAGATAAATGTTTATTTGAAATGAATGCTTCCTGGCAGGCTTGAATGAAAACAAAAATTAAGAAATAATCTTGGATTTAGGAGATATTTCAGAGCTATACATACATATTTCATCAGGAATAGTGCCAAATACCTTTTTTGTGTGTTTTTTGTGTGTGTTTTTGTAACCATAGTAACAATATTACTTTTGCTAATAAAAAAAAGCTGAAAACTTCTGCATTGGCTTGAATGGCCAGACTCCTTAGAGACAATTTCTACATTGAAATCCCCTCTCTAAAATGTGGTCCCTCTATGAAACATTTTCCATAAATTTATTTTAAAGACATTATTTTAATTGAATAGATTTTGTTCAATCATGTTTTAAATGCGTATTGCTAGAACACAAACTGTGTTGCTTGGGACTAGACTGTACTGCACCTTGATCACCTAATAGAAAACCTGAAATAAATGAAAGGAAAAATTAAACTAACTGTTGATATTTGTGTAATAGATCTCAAGGTAGACCCAGTTTTGAGACTATGTATTTTGGTCTGATATCTTTCCAAAAAGGAGTATAATAAAAATCAGGACTCATAATTTCTTACGTAGAGAAAATGAAAAATGGCTATGTTGGACAAGTAAAAAAAGTGGACTTATATAGAAGTCTCCCTGGCATATTGTGCTCTTGCCAGTAAATCCTTGCTACTACTTTTAGCCTTTTAATTTAGCACAAAACATTAACAGTTCCCCCTGTTCCCAAGGAATCTTGCATTTCAATCAGTGCCAAGGCATGTCACTGCTCTTTGCTATTTTCAGTAATCCCACTCTTCTACCTGACATCCTGCTTCTTTCCATATTTCTTTTAGTGCTGTCTGCTGTATCCTACAAGGTCTAGAAACATTTCTCCTTCATTTGCTCCATTGTTAGCAAGTAAAGTAAAAATATCTTCCTCTTGAGAGAATTCCCCCAGAGCCACAATTGTATTGCAAAGAGCAGCATGAAGCCGAAAACAAACAGCTCAACCTTACAGAATTTCACACTCCTATACATCTGACCAGAGGCATATGTTCCCTCAACTTGAATGCCACTATTTCCTCAAGTTCATGTACAAATCATGAACATAACTCTTCTCCAACAAGGACAAGAAAGAATTATCCAGATCAGCTTGCTAAAACTTCACCTATCCCCTCTCTCTCTATATTAGCCTTTCCTTACACCATTCCTGCTTGTATGTTATTCATGCTGTACTTGATAATTTCTTCAGATCCTGAACTGAACATATGGTTTAAATGGTTTGCTCCTGAGCAAGTTGGCTGATGACACAGAGCTGGGAGGAGTGGTCAATACTCCAGAGGGTTGTACAGCCCTCCAGAAGGACCTCGACTGGTTGGAGACAGAGGCAGAGCTCAACCATCTGAAATTCAACAAAGGCAATTGCAGGGTCCTGAACCTGGGGTAGAATAATTCTGTGCAGCAAACCAGGCTAGAGGAAGGCATGTGCTGGAAAGCAGCTCTGCAGAGAAAGTCCTGGGGTCCTGGTGGATAACAAATTGTCCATGAACCAGCAGCATGCCCTTGTGGCCTAAAAGGTCATTGTTATCCTGGAGTGCATGAGGAAGTGCCAGCAGGTCAAGGGGGGCTGATCCTGCCCCTCTGCTCAGCCCTGGTGAGGCCACACCTGGAGTGCTGTGTCCAGTTCTGGGCTCTGCAGTACAAAAGAGACATGGGGCCCCTGGAGCTTGTCCAGTAGTGGGCTGT
This sequence comes from Erpornis zantholeuca, assembly GCA_013400515.1. Lineage (NCBI taxonomy): Eukaryota > Metazoa > Chordata > Aves > Passeriformes > Timaliidae > Erpornis > Erpornis zantholeuca. Next base: position 19,262 of record VZTN01011100.1, on the reverse strand, counting down.
GAAGATGATTAAGGGACTGGAATATTGGTTTAATGAGGAAAGGCTGAGGGAATTGTGCCTGTTTAGCCTTGAGAAGAGACAACTGAGAAGGGACCTCATCAATATATATAAGTATCTGAAGGAAGGGTGTCATGCCAGACTGAGGGAACTGGTTCTGTTTAGTCCAGAGAAGAGCAGGCTGCGAGGGGACCTCATTAATACATATAAATATCTCAAAGACATTTGTCAAGAGGAAGGTGCCAGACTCTTTTCAGTGGTGCACAGTGACATGAAAAGGAGCAATTGCTATTAACTGAAACACAAAAAGTTCTGCTCCAACATCAGGAAGAACTTCTTTGCATTGAGAGTGGCAGAACAGTGGAGCAGGCTGCCCAGGCAGGTCATGGAATCTCCCTCTCTGAGGACATTCAAAACTCACTTGGACATGTTCCTGTGTAATCTGCTTGAGGTGACCAGGCCTGGCAGAGGGGTTGGATTAGATGACCTCCAGAGGTCCCTTCCAAAACAAACTAATCTGTGATTCTGTGACTCTGTGAAGAGGATGAAGCCAAGCTCTTCTTGGTGGTGCCAAGCAGTAGAAGAAGAGGCAACAGGCAGGCAGAAACTGATGCAGAGGAAGTTCCACCTGAATATAAAGAACTTTTCTGTGCATGTCACAAGACCTCCAGAGGTCCCTTCCAAAACAAACTAATCTGTGATTCTGTGACTCTGTGAAGAGGATGAAGCCAAGCTCTTCTTGGTGGTGCCAAGCAGTAGAAGAAGAGGCAACAGGCAGGCAGAAACTGATGCAGAGGAAGTTCCACCTGAATATAAAGAACTTTTCTGTGCATGTCACAAAGCACTGAAACAGATTGCCCAGTGAGGTTGTGGACTCTCTGACAAAAATTATCAGAATTGTACCATGTTGTTTTAAGACAGTGAAGAACTGTTGAGGTAGGTTGAGAAAAACCTGAACTGAGCCCCTTGCTGATCTTGTACCTGCTCAAGCAAGGGCTAACAAGTGAATGGTGTCTGGGTGAAGCAGAGACCTCAAAACCCAACTTTATTTCAGTGAGGCACAGAAGAGCACACACCTAGCTGTACCAGCCATTACACTCACTCCCTTCACTGCGCAAAAAAAGCATTGCTAAAAATCTGGTTCATTGAGGAAACCAGGAAGCAAAGACTCTCCAATGAAGGTCAGACAGCCTTTACTGCTGCTTCTGTGCATAAGGAAAGACCAAAGTATTTATTGTACCTTTTTTGTCAACTACAAATTCTGACCGAAAGCAACCAAGACCCTCATTAAGCCCCATTAACATATTAAGTTATTGACTCCTCAGGATGTGAATGAAGGAGAATGTAGGACATGTAATACATTTATGACCAAAATCACCAAACCTCATCTAGAATATTCAGTTGTTGCATCGCACTGGGACAGACCCAAATTAATACATAAAAGTGGAGCTTTGGGGCAGAAGGGGCTGGAGGGGTAAACCACTTCTGTCTGCTTGGAATCGGTCGATGGACTGTGTCTCTCCTTCTCTCCTAATCACTTCTCCTGAAGCCTTTAGATGAGCTTCATGCCTCCAACTGTGTTGGAGAGCACCTGAGAATATTTATTTTTATATATATGTATAAATATCTGGCTATTAGATATGTCTTACTATACTTTCTGTCACAACATATGTAACACTGTAGTTAGGGCATTTATTATGGGCAATCCTGAGCCCACTCTCCTATTTTTTCACAAAGATGTATTAATTGTGAATCTGGACCATGAAAGTCCTTATTGAATGTGATCAGATCTGATCGATAAATTTCATCGTTTGTGCATCTGTGCTCATGCAAGGTCCTTTGAACATGACCAGACTTATAGTGCTGAATTGGCTATAATCAGAACTTAAACCAGGCCCACTCTGCCCCTCTGATCTCTGAGGACCAGCTGGAATACACGGAGCAGAAGTTATTTTCTGCTAAAATAATGTAAACTTAATGCAACCACCTCTCTCAGTGAAGATATTCAAAGGCCATCTGGACACACTGAGTAACATGCTCCAAGGAACCCTTCTTGACCAAAGAGGCTGGGCTAGAACACTTCCAGTGTTTGCTTAACCTTCATGGGATTCTGTGAATTATACCAGAAGAAAGCAACAAGATTTTGTGAACAACACAAAACCCTCATCCCAACCATTAAAAAAAAAAAAAAATCCTTAGTTACAATTGATAAATCATTACCATTTTTTGTTACATAGAAAAAAAATAAAAAGCTGTCTTACTAAATAGTCACCGTTAAAGAAAGATACTGCTGTGGAAACACAGTGGGCAAGTAAAATCTGTTTATGACAGGATAGGTAGGCATACTGTGAAGAACTCAGCTACAGATGAATGTGGAGAGGTTTTAGTTCAGATAGCCCACAGGAGGCAATAATGTTCTTTCTAGGGAAAAGTGGGAGGACTGCGACAGAAAGAGAAACAGAGAGAAAGTGAGCTGTTGTTGCTGAGGATATCACTTAAGTGTGTTGTGCTCTTAAGGCTACAAGGCAAGGCAAAGATTGTTCTTACATTGTGATATCTTTTTTCTGCTGCCTATCAAAGTCCAGATACTAACTCATGGTATGTGTGACGAGCTACCACATTTTAAATGGGTAGCTTTCATGTGCTGTAAATCTATGCTCTAGCCCATCTAATGAGACATCTAATGATACTTCAGGAGGAATATAACTGTGGCTAAGCATAACAGGAACAATAGAAGGAAACTCAACAAAAAAATCGAGCCAAAACCCGTTTATTGTCGTACAAAGGTGCAGACTGATTACATCTCAGCTAGTGCAAATATTCTCCAGGAATATTTTATTTTTCTAAAATATAAAAAAGTATTTAAGGTAATAAATAAAATTTAAAAAATCACAAAATTATTTTCATAGGCTAAAATTGTTTCAGTTAAAATAAGTGTTATATGGTCATGTTACAGATCTAAATAGGCTACACAAAGTACATAGGCAAGTCATTTTTTCTATTAGACATAGGGGAAGATGATATCAGATGAAAGTGTATCAGTCTGGAAGTACTGCTATTAACCATTAAGGGCAAACATAAACACATGAAAGATATCACACAGCTACTCTGTGTAAACTCTCTGAATCACTGGTACATCACTGAAACAATGAAAACAATTGCTTCAGATATTACAACAGCATCTCTAGAGTGTCTCAATGCCATTTCTCCATGACAGTCTAGGCACAAAACCCCATGACAACCTGAAGTATAAATAATTCCCATTCTGGGTAGTTGAGCTCAGGTGAGTTACAGCAGTCCAGACAGGGTGAACTAGTCAGGAAAACAATTACTCTGCAAGCTGTCAGACTGAAAAATAGTTCATGCCTCAAACATTGATATAAAGTTCTGCTCATTATAAAGAAGCTACAACCAAGAAGCCTCCCTGAAGACTGGGACTTCGGGCTGAAAGTCAAACTGCTGATTAGATAAAGGGAAATCATTGTTCAGTCATCTCAGGTGGAGGGAAAGTTTTGCATCCACCCAAAGGCCAAAGCCACCAACTGTGCTGAGGAGCATCCTCTGCTGAGTTTGGGGTGGGGCAGAGCACAGCTCACAGGAGCCAGGTTTGGGGTACAGGAGAGCACAGCTCACAGGAGCCAGGTTTGGGGTGGGGGCAGAGCACAGCTCACAGGAGCCAGGTTTGGGGTACAGGAGAGCACAGCTCAGAGGAGCCAGGTTTGGGGTACAGCAGAGCACAGCTCACAGAAGCCAGGTTTGGGGTACAGCAGAGCACAGCTCACAGGAGCCAGGTTTGGGGTGGGGGCAGAGCACAGCTCACAGGAGCCAGGTTTGGGGTACAGGAGAGCACAGCTCACAGAAGCCAGGTTTGGGGTGGGGGGAGAGCACAGCTCACAGAAGCCAGGTTTACACAGACTCCCCCCAGCCAAGGGGAGAGGAGGAGGTTTCGGGTGTGTGGTGTAACCTCTGGCCAGAGGCACTGAACACCCATCCTCCCTTACACAAACCAGCCCAGCTGTGGCATCCCCAATCCCACAGGGCACATCCACGGGACTCTCACGTGAGAGGCAGCTGAGGGGGAGTCACAATCCATCAAAGACCCCCAAAGTGCTGGGCCTTGCACCCCAGGGCTGCAGGTGATGGAACAGACCCAGAGTCTGCTGTAAGAGACTGTCCCCTCCCCAGGGGACGTGGCTGGACATTGCCACCTGGCTCAGGGGATATAAACCCATGGGATTTAAACCCATGGGATTCTACACCCTTGGGGGGAACTTCACCACCAAGAAGAGCAGCTGGAGAGGATCAACAGAGCATTGTTAGGATCCAGAGAGTGGTGATATTTTCCTTACTCTGTCCCTGCCACTCTTTCTGTTCTACTCCACCTATTTTCTACTCCTTTTCTCTTTCTCTCACATTTATTATACAATAAAATCCATCTCCTCTTTCTGTCATATCTATACTACAATAAAATCCATATTATTGTCACTGGCATATGGTCTTGTTTGCACCTTAATTTGGGCAGAGGAATTTCTAAAGAACCTTAATAATAATAATAATAATTGGATCATAATGCTAGCCCAAAGTAGTCCATACATGAAACAATGAACATTTTATAGGACCAAAACAATATTTTATGTTGTTTTTTGGTCTTCATAAAAAGCCCACACTGATTTCAAGTAATAATACTGTTCTTATGCCATGATTTGCTGTTAGTACATTATTTTTAAAGCATTTTCCCTAAATTCAGTTTCTGTATTAGGAATTTAAAGTCCTTTAAAGAGCACTTCTGTGCCACAATGTTTTGGGGTTTTTTAAACTTATAAGAGTAAGAAATCTAGTTGTTCCCCTATAAGTTTACTTGGTCACTTGCCAATCTTCCCTATATTTTTTAAGCTTTTGATAAATAGCAATGACTAATTTTATCACTATTTATTCAATCTATTTTCTATCTAAACTGAAAACTCTTCATTGGTATTAATGACCACTTATAGGGTGGGAGTTTTTTTCACTACTTTTACAAAGAAATAACTCACACTTTGAGGTCAATGGGACTACTCCTGTGAGCAATTGCATCCCAGTTAGGAGTAAAGCTGCAACATTTATTTCTTACAGTGTAATAGAAGTCATAAACAGTTTTTTTGCTCCCACGAAATCTGTTTCATTGGAGAAGTCGAAGCCTACAGTGTAAACAGGAATGAACCATTTCATTGCTCTGAATTGCAAATTATTTTCAGAGCAGAGACAGGACATACAGTGAATTATGAACATACTTCCTTTATGCCCTGTGTCTTCTACTACTGGCAATCTCTAAATTAAAATTGGGGATACACTTTTTGGTCTTGCACTATTCCATTAAACTTAATGGAATGTTAAGATTTATTCTGTTCATCTGAATCAGTGGAGAGCTTTCTTCCTGTATACCTTGCAAAATTTCACAATGTTAATTTAATGAATAGCAGGCTAATATTAGTAATGTGATGAATGAAAAACTTACATGAAAAAATACAGAACTACAGAAAGATGGAGTTAAAGGAACAATTTTCCTTAATTTTTCTGTAAGAGTTATAATGTTACATGAGGCAACTATCATTAAAAATGGAAGATGCTTTCTGACAGTGTAATAAAATAACCATTTACAACTGCTATAAGGACATATCAATGCTTTCTTGGGCAGTTTTATAATTTAATCACAATTGTATGATCAAAATGTTATGTGCAACTGCAGTTATTCAGGTAGAAATGGAATAATTTCCAATGGGAGCCACCTGTGTTGAAAGGCGAGTAGGATGTTAAGAAGCAAAATGAGCCTAAATGATGGTGAGTGCATGCGTGTGATAATTCTTCAATCTTCACATCTATACTCTAACAGACTAGGGGTTGAGAGAGGATAAAGTAATTTTTATAAGTACACAAGGGAATAACAATGAAGAGGTTACAGGAAAAGAAGAATTTGAGTAAATTGGGCTGCAGGTTAAGGAGGAAATTGAATAATTTGCATCTAGGAAAATGAGTATGCACTCTGGGAGAAGAGCAATGCTTGGTGTCTGCATAGACATCCAGAATCTGGCAGACAAATGCTGTAATGAGATCAGAACTGTAAGACATACAAGACTGGAAAATAGGCTGGACATCAGAAGAGAAGTTTCAGAACAGCCACTCTAAGTGCAATAGGGTAAGGAAATCTAAACAGTGAAAAAGGGTTATATGAGGGAGTTCCATTTCACTCAAAAATCTCTTTATGGTCTAAAGGAGATCCACAATGTAGACAGACCTAAAACTTTGTCCAGATAAATTGTCCAAAATACAATGAAAAGGTGTTATTTTACTACTTGTTATTTTAGACTGTGACTACTACTACTGTCACAGTCTAAAATAACAAGGAAATATATAATAAATAATACAATTTAAACCCTGGTACACAAAACCCTTTTCTAGTTTCTGCCCATTTTCCTTGGAGATGTTCTCTTTCTTTCAAGGATCTGTGTGGGTTGTCCAAGTCCTGTACTCTTCTTGAACAGCTCCATGCTGGTGCTGGCAGTCCCTTCCTTCTTTGTACCAGAAGATCTGCTTCTTCTTTTATTTACGCATTTTATTAATACTTTCTTCCTCCCAGGTTGCTAGCTTACAGTTTGAAAGTAGGACACTAACTTTCCCAGAGTCAACATAAAGGGATAGTACTTGTTTCCACAGTAACTACTGAGGTGGGTCAGACCTTTGAGATATGCATGGTAGTCATGGATTTACATAAAAATAAGTTAAGTGATAATGAGTTGGTCATTAGACAGTTGCTGTCATGGCCAAAACAAGGAGAAACCTCTGCAGTCCCAGAGAGGGCAAGACAAATCCGGAAACTCTTTGGTACAAGTTCAGTACAATTACTGTGGTCTAATGCTAAAACCATATTCCTTGCAATAATAGGGGACTGAATTCACTGCATGAAACAGATGGATGGAGCTTTGTCCTCATGCATGGAGACCCATCTAGTTTGATAGCATGAATTAAATTGTTTTTAGCCTTGCTTTGTCCCAGCACCATAATAAAACCCAAAATTTAATTTACTGGTTATAGCAGGTATGACTGTCTATGATGGTGACTTGTTGGTGGGTTTTTGAGAAATTTCAGAGAAAGGCTGGAGAAATCCAAGTTCTTGTCAACTTGCCCTGAAATCCATTTCTAAGGGAAGTTCTGTAGCTTCCCAGGAGAAAGTTTTGATGAAAGAATGTAAATATGAGAAATGTTTATGGTAAGGTGATTGCCTTGACCAATGGAAGTTCTCCTCTCTGCTCTTGTTGTGGATTCTGTTCTGATGCTGTCACACACAGACATGGACAGACACACAGACGATCCCTCTCCAGCTAGCATGGCTGGAGGGAGAGAAGATTTTGCTGTTTTCTTGATACTAGTAATAAAAGATTTCTGATCATTCTATCTATGTGCATGAGTGGATTGTGGAAGGGCCCTGGGAGAACAGGGCCTCATATCATCAACAACTGTCCACTGTGATAAATAATGTTAAGACGCACACTAAGCAGGCTAATACACAAGGTTCTAATCTCTTTGAAGGGACACGTATCTGTTTGTGTGGCAAGAATTTCTATATGTCCATCAAAAGTCCATCTAATGACATTCCATCTTCCACAGTGGGAAACACTTCCATGTTTTCAATAAACACCACACTTTCTTTCTCTGCCTGTGTAGATTCAGCCTTTATTTTACAAGTACCACAGCCTTGGCTGACAGAAGGATGCAGAGGAGAATTCTGCACATTATCTCTAACAAAAGAACTGAAGCATTAGAAAATAAAATGTCTGGTAGGCATTGCTTTTGATTCTGCCCCCTAGCCAAGAGTGGTCATATGTGGTGTCTAAAAGCTAAAGAAATACAGAAATCTCATTGTTTTCCATTTTCAGATAAAGCCACATCTCAGAATAACATGTGGCACAGCCAGCATCAGAGAAGCATTTCAAAGCATGCTTCTAAACCTGATCACTTTAAAATTAGATGGCCAGTTTTAGTTGATTCTGAAGCATTTGTTGCAATTTGGGAAAAAAAAAATTTCATACTTCGGAAGAGAATAGAATAAATAGTATGAATTAAAAATAGAAATATTGAATGAACAAATGGTCATTTACAAATTGGGGCTCTTTGCCATTCTCTTATCCATTTCTGAGGCATTCTATATCAACATAGAATAAAAAGGAAACAGGATAAAAATGAAACAGTTTTTTAGATTCAGATAGTTCAAAATAATTGCAGTAAGAAATAGTTAATAGTCCAAATATTTCTGCTAATATGTGTAGGAGTTTTATCACTATTTTTGAATTAAAAAAGGTTATAATCAACAAATGTAAAATTTTTAAACTAGGGAATCATCCCCAGAATGAATAGTTCCAAGTGAGTCAGTCCCTGGAAACATATCCTACTGCAGTGCTAGGTACATTGTCACCAGAGAATGCCAGAGATTGAATCAACATGGAAAATATGTGAAGTTTTTCAAATGCTGATAAGCATATTGATGAAATAAAAGCATTCTTATTTTCTGAGGAGAAAATAATACAAACTCTAAAAAGTTTTGTTCATCCTCTAGAAAATATCAAAATATGATGAAGAATAAATGTGGTCTGTTGAAAGATTTAAACAAGAAAAACTGCCTGTCAATCTTGTTTGATAAAAATGTACTGGGAAAAAGGAGGAATTGAGGAATTTTTATAAAACAGGCTTTTCTGAAGTCTCTGTTTAAGAAGCTAGTAATGACTAAGGCTAAAGGAAAAGAAATATCTAAATATTTTGAGAGAGAATCTTCTGAAAAGATACATGAAAAATGTCAAACCTGAGGAAAAGAGGGGAAAAGAGAAAAAGCAGGAAAAGAATAATTTTCTGGACATTATTAGGTGTGTAATTTGAATGAATATTCAAAACATTTTGAGGTTATATAATACTTTTGGAAACTAATTATTTATTAGACGTTTCTTTCTGTGTTTCTGTTTTTTCTCACTTTTTTTCTGCTCTGCAGAATTCCTTGAATAGGACAAGAATTCCAGTAGCACCAAAGCTTTTATTCTGTTGTGAAGTAACATGGGCAGCACAAAGAAAGAGAACAATAAACTAGAATTAAAGATTGATTACAAAATGCTTCTATAAGCATTGCTCAAAGCAAAACATTTTGGTGCTTCTCCAGCTCTGGTAAATGGCTGTGAGAGGGAAAAAAGGAGAATGGATGGCAACAGCGTGGGAGCAAGGTGGACCATCCAGGTCAGCATGAATACAAGCAGAGGAATGCCATGGAGACATCAGTGTCCATTGTTTGGTGTGATTTACCTCCCCACACTGCCATGGTATCTCTGTGACACCCCTCAGTAATGCTGGAACACTGAAAAGATCTCCCAAACTGCAGTGAGGAATTTGTTTCTTTTCTTGGAACACATTCTCTGTGGGCAGCCTTGTTGTTGTGATTTCATTTAGTTTCCAGAGATTTATGCTGACTATAAAATGAACCAAATGCCTCTAAGGCTGTGTGTGTCAGTGTCTGTTACACACTTTATGAGTCTTTATAGTGTGATAGGTATTGCATTTTTCAACCAGGGGAGTTAAATTAAAATAATAATTAGAATTTGAGACACAAAGATGTAACATGTGAACAACTGATTAACAATTAATTTTTAATAGATTTTTTTCTAAGTTCTTTTTTTTGTACAAAAAGATATTACTTTCAGCCATTAAAAGTCAAAGAAAAAATTTTAATTTCAAAGGAAATTTATTTAGCTAAGGTTTTGAGTTTATTATCTGTTTGAATTAAATCTTATGGTATTTATTAGAGCCAATCCTTGCAGCTAGGTGAGTCAGCAGCCAGAAATTCGCTCACTTGCTATGGATAACTGTGCAGAAAAACCTTTTATTTTCTTGCAAGAGAGGATTGACCTAAGACAAGGAATGATAAAAATTAGTTCATGTAATTGGAAAGAGAAAATGCATTCATTTTGATAACTGAAAATAATTTTGAAAGTGTCAAAAATTATTAAATACACTCTGTGAAATTCCAGTGAGGAAAACAGTTCAGATTTCATTTTTTCCCTCATTTATACATTTAGTTTGTAGCTCAAAATATGACTCTGGTCAATGATAGACATAATATTATCTCTGAGAGTGGGATAGGTCTCTGTACATTTGCAACGTTCTTTACATACTTTTAGTAGTATCACCTGCTTTAAAATGTAGCCAGTGAAATACCTATGTTTTTTATAGAAGAAAGTGAGGATAGGGCTGGTAAAAGAGAAAAAGAAGGCAGCTTGCTGAATCTCTGGGTTCCTAAAGCTCTGCAAGGTAAGAACAAAAATCTGTAGATTGAAGTGCAACAGTCTGAGTGTGAGATTTATATGTAACAGAGAGATGCAAACTAAAAGGAGCAAAGGAACCACAGAGAGGTTCTCATGGCCCACAGGGACATAGCCCCTATTTAATTTGCAGAGACAGGCCAGAGAATGGGAAACTGAGGGAACTTTGAAGTGTCACACTTGTTGGATTCTTTAAAAAGCACAAAACTTAGTAGACAGCAGGCTAAGCTGATACTAAGGGTATTAATATATATACACATATGATTTCTTTACTTCTAGTTTGCATGTCTATTACCACACGATATACATAAACATATATTTGTAATATAATTTGTTTAAGAAAGCTCAATGTATATTGAAATATAAAAATTGATAAATAGTTTAAATGTTTGTGTACTTTACTTCAATAACTTCTTTTGTAGTATCTGTGTTAGCTTGAAAAAGACCATGTATTTGGCTCATCTGATTGCTCATCCTGAATATAGACAATGTTGCAGAGGATTTTCTGTTCTTATGTACTATATATATAAGAACTTTTTCTATGCTGGAATGGCAGCAGCAATGCACCTTATTGGGGAAAAAACTCCAAATTTTTTTCCCTGGTGTCAGCGTCTTTAAAACCTATAGAAAAAAAAAGCAACCATTTTCTCAGAGTATCACACCATTTTCAAACTACTATTTTCTAAACTAATGTGCTTCTTATTTTCCAAAATGAAAGTAACATAGTTGTTACTGAGAAAAAAAGCCAAGATCAATATACGCAAATATTAAATAGCTATTGTTGAATCCAAAGATTATAATGTATTTCACTGTTCAGAAGCAGAAGAATGTTTTAAAAAGAAATTTCAGGACGGATGGGCATTTAGGTGGAGCAGTGCTTCAAACATTCAGATGAAAACACATTTTAAATTGGCTAAATTCTCCTCGCATAAGTATTGGTTTGTGAATGCAAACTCAGTAGTATTTGCAATTGTTGCCAAATTAGCTGTGTGCTTAAAACACTTGAAAATTCTGTCTTTGCAGGAGTCAGTATGCAATTTCTGTAAAGCACAGTAAGTAATAAGAGCTAAATTTCATTCCCAAAGAAGGAAATACAAGTTTAATAAACTGCTATTAGCAGCAAACAGCCACTCCGGTAGAAATCCTTCTGCTGATATCCCTGAGAGTTCAAACAGAACTCTCTCAATTAGAGTTGTCATATTACCACAAAATTTTGCTAGTCATACATAAGAAATTTCTAGGAAGACTATCGAGTCTTCTGGGGTTTGCTCTTAATTTTTAAGACTGGAAAGTCAGGATTCATTCCACAGATTTGCACATGTGTAGCAATTAAAGTTTAAGATCATTAGTGTCACTGACACTATGGAAGCTGGAGTTAAGGACATTAACACTGAGGAAGAAGTTCTTCCTTGCTGCTAAATTCTATTTATTTCTGATTTTTTGTTCTCTCTTTACGTACTTTGCTTTTTGTTTGTGATGGTAAACTTTACAATCATGATTCATTTAATCATTGTCAGGACACATTAAGAACTGGCTGCTCCTGGAAGAGAGGGAGGCAGGAGTCCAGAGTGATCCCAGGTCCAGTGCCCTCACTGGCAGGCACTGTCCCTCAGTGAGGGCAGGCACTGTCCCTCCGGTCTGACCGTAGCAGATAGAGCTGTGGCTATGATGGGGTCTTATCAACAGCTCCAGGCATGGCAAGTGACCTACCAAGTCCCATCAAGCAGAAGGAGATCAGGACAGGGCTGGAGACTTGGCTGCAGCCAGGGTCTGAGTCCCGTGTAGGGGAAAGGGACCTAGATGGCACTTAGCCTAGGCACTGAGCCTAGGCACTCCTACTGCATCACTGGGGCAGGGGACCAGCTTGAGCTGAAATAGAGCTCCCTGTGGAGAGATAGAGGAGGTCTCAGAGGTTGCTGGGCAGGGACATGCCAGAATGGATGGTATCTCTCCCAGAGCCCTGACAGTACTCCACAAAGTAAAGGGCTCATCTCTTCTTCTATTTAAAATATGAGTTTCTATCTAACCCCTCCAGGGTGGAGAAAATTTGCCCTTCCTACTCCAAAACTAGGCAGCATTTTCTATGAACAGGTCATACAGATAGATCAGCTACTGACAGGGGTGGTACAGAGCAATTGCAGTTACAGCCAGGTTTCTCTGTCCTTGCTTTATTTTTACCTGGACAATTACTCCGAGTGTGATAAGATCAGATAGTTGTGAATAGAAGTTTATGATTTCCAGTTCTTCATGGTAAGTGTACCATCACTGAAAATCAGAGCCTGTAGACTGTGACAGAAGTGTCTGTGAATATGTAACATAATTGAGGGTTGAACTGAGCATGAAGAACAAAGGCATCACTGCAGGACCATGAAGAACTTTGCATGGGAATTTTGCTTTATGGATTTAAACCTTTTTGCCTACAGACGTTTAGCTACACAAGAAAATATTGACATAGGAGTATAATTTAACAGCACATAATCCACTGTAGAAGCAGATTAAGCTAAATTGTAAATAAAGATGCTTGTCCTTGAGAAAGTGTGTTCACATTGGGAACTGTATTGCAAAGCTAATAGTACTGATTGGATATAGTTGAAGTCATTGTTTAGGCTACAGCTCAAGCAATTACTTTAGCATATATCCTAATGTAGAAAAGCCTTTCGTGCAGCACAGTTAAGGAATGAAAATAAACAGGAAAAAAAACAAAATTAAAATAAAGTATATCAGGAATAAGCTTGCAGTGATATAGCATAATGGTTGCATAGAGATCTTCTGTGTTCTGAGCTGCATTTTCTTTGCCAAGCAGACAAGAACACGCAGCACAGCTGGCAAAGCACTGAGAAACTGGTATGTCAGCTCAGAGCAACATTGTTATAAGACTTGGTCAGCTTGGACAATGGGTAGAATGAAATATAAATTCATAAATATAAGCCCATGTGGACATTTATACTCAGTTGTACAAGTACTATTGCTAGTAGCAGTGAACTCAATGACACAAGAAGGGGCAAAAACCCTACAAATATTTAGAGACACTTGCATGGAAATGTCTCCTGCTCTCCTATTCTAAAAGCACAGTTTTCTCCCTCTCTCATAACCTTTCCATTGTATAAAAGACAATGCAAAGCTGTATTTTCTGTAGAATACTTGCTAGAATATGACCTCTTTTTAGAGGTGTTTAACATCTGTGTGGGGATGGCATAATATTTAGCGTTTACACTAAAGAGGCTGTGGTATCTAAGTTGAGGGTAGGAAGAAGGCTACTGTTTTCTCCCCTACTTCTCCATGTAGATTTTGCATCCCACTAGATTAATTTCATGGCAATCCATCTCCCCAGGTGCTCTACACACTACTTGAAAATGAATATACTCTTACACCTTCAAAATGTCATCTAGGTTGCAGAAAGATCATTAAAACAGTTGAAATAATTGTTAGTGGTTTTAAAGATAAAATTATGAGATAGTAAAACATCAGTGGATATCTATAAAACAAAATGAAAACATGGGGGAAGGGAAAAGGAGAGGAAGCTTTCTGCTTCTCCACAGAATATTGTGTCACAAAAGACAAAGCTCTCAGGTGAAATTTCCAAGGTTCTATCATTACAAAATATTGCAGAAGAGGATCAGAATTGTGCTAGAAGTTAATTTTGACACCTGCAAATGTTGGTGAGAGGAGAGAAAAATTAACAAGTGCATACAAAACTAAGCAAAGATTTCTTTTTATTTGTGCTAAATTTTAGAGGACTTTGTAGGGTAATATCACTGTAAATCACCAGTAATCAATGGATTTACTTTTGCATAAAATTGCTGCAAAATCAGAATTCAGAACAAGGTGTTTACAGATCATTAATTTATTAAAAAAAACAACCATGTCCTCTTCTAGGTGTGAAATGTTTGCCTGAAAGCTGTTTGAAATTTTGCCAACTATTTGATTCATCTTATTTAAAATATACTTTTTAAAGAGATACACCTACAGGACTCAGGCAGCTCTGACATCTGCACCAGTAAGTTGTGGTGGTCATGTGAGGAATGGCTGACATTGATATGGCTCAGGAAGGACTGATCCTTTCAGAAACATCAGTATTTCAAAGCCCCCACCTTTTTCACCACAAACACATACATCAGAAAACACATTTTCTCCTCTCTGTTCTATTTCCAGACTCTAAAAAAAATGTATGAATTTACCAAAGTTACCTAGAGTAACACCCCAGATGGTTGAGGTCAATAAGTATAGAGAAAAACTGAGTGGGCTTTCTATGTGCAGAAACTTAATGAAACTTCATTCTGCATTCACCTCAATTATTTCCACAACAGAAATAAATCAGGCTAAGTTTTGTGGAAACAAATTTAGAGGCCTACCAAGATCCTACTGAAAGTTACTTCTTTATGGCTCTAAGGAATAATTATATTTTTGTTCTTAAAGCAACAAGTGGAATAGTGTCAAATTGGCAGCTTTTCTAGGCTCATTCTTAATTTTTACTTTAAGATTCTTTTATATCAGAAAAATTTTGATCTCCTTTGTTAGGGCCTTACATTTACCTGTAAGAACATATTTTAAAGGCATTCTGCAGCATGGCTGGGAGGAACCCTTTTCCCCTTGGGAGCAATCTCAAGTGGTAAAGTAAAGAGACTAGCTCTGAACCTGTGACCTGGATGAAAAGTCTTATTTGCATAGTAAGTAGAAAAGTTTTAGAGAGACTTAGAACAAGGCTTTAAATATTTAGTGTTCTTAGGGATCATTCTGAGTGTAATTTTTATCTTACAAAGGCTCTTACATATGATTTTTCTACACTGATCATAACTACCATAAAATTTATTTGTGTCAGTTAGACAGAATTATGGAATTCAATGCTTTGTTTAATGTCTAAATAGACACAGTAGGGGCAGTGAAAAAAATACACAGAGAGGCAAAATGACTAAATAAAACAATTTGTAAAAATCTAAAAAATAGTAAGTCTAAATATGTCATAAATTGTTGAGGTCTTACTGTTATATCCTGCCAAATATTCTTTCAATACAGCTTTAATAATATGTTTGTTTATAGCTCTCTACAGTGACTCATAGTTACTTTCCTATTTACCTCAAGATTCTCCATAGTTTCCTTACTCAATCAAAGAGCAATGATAACCTTCTACATTTACACAAATGTAAATTTAACCATTTTAAAGTTGACAAAACCCTTGTATTTTGTAAAATGATGCACACTATTTTTATCTATGAAGGAGAGTTCTTTTTCCTAAATTTTCAGTGGCAATCCAGATGTAGTAAACAAAGAAAAAATAGAAAATATTTCTGAGTTATATTTCCTAATTATATGCATTAGTTAGTAGCAACAGTGTAGTTGAAGGTGATTGAAAAGGCATGATGGTAAGGGACCTTGTTTAATGGTGGATTTAACAGTGTTAGGTTTACAATTGGACTTAAAGATGTTTTCCAACATGAATGATTTTATGAAAATGTCCTAATGTCTATGAAAATCTTACTATTACAAAACAGGTCCATCTAGCTTTCTTTTAATATTTCAGAATTTAATTGTTGCAGGAAATAACATTTTTCAAAACAACTTCTATGAGAGTAGATTGTGCCTAACTTATTGAGAGGTCATGTTTTACATAGCTGGTGAATGACTATAAACAAGGACAAAAGAAAATCTGGACCAGTATTAAAGCTATGGCAGACAACATGTTGTTGTTACTGTTCCACAGGCTTTTGAATAAAACTGTGCAAATAGTCCTATGCTTCCAGTAAAGTACCAATCATCAGTTGTTGCATCCTTATTCCTGAAGACCAATTGATTCACTTCCTCTTTGTGATCTTTCACAGCCTGCTCTCATGCAATATTAGCCAATAGCAATAGCTCCTTTTGCTGTATTTTTTGAGCAGTAGATGTCATTGATAAAATTTTAAAATTCCCTTAAACTATAAAAAATGCCTGGCCATGACAAGCTGAGCTGATTTTGAAGATGACTCCATTTAGTCAGCAACTTTTTGCATCTGGTTTGATTTGTTTGTTAAATACATTCTAGGCTAAGAATGTGTTTGTTCTGGAAGACAGTGCATACTGCAATACATCAACTGGTTGAATACAGATTTTTATATCTAGTGTAAATTCAGATGAGAATTGAAAAATTCTTAGATTTCCTAATTCTTTTTTGTTTTCTGGGCTACTGAGTTTTTATTTGTTGACAACTCTATTACAGGATTTTACTGGGTCTTTTCTCACACTTCCTTTAAATGTTTTCTGGGTAGAAAATTTTCTGTCATCTAAAAGAACGTTTTCTTTTATTTCTGCTAAACTAATACTTCTTATAATCTGCAGAAACAAATTACTCAGCTAGGACTATTAATTTTTACAAGTAAGTCTTTGCACTTTGCTAAATATAATAAAACCTTATATGTATGTTTAGATATTGAGTAAAATCCTTTGATTGCTTTTGTACGAGAGAATGTAGCATGAGTTGTGAATGAGAATAAGTGGCAGATAATCCTCTGTGTGTGTCTGATGTGGGGAAAGGCAGATGCCTGAACCCAGGCATCTGAGCTCTCAAGCAGAAGCCTGTTGCTTGCTAGCTGCAAGCAGAAAAGGTTTGTTGTAAATTGTGGCAGTGACTGGTTTAAACAAAAGCGGTACCTAACTTAAGCAGACATAGATGGAAGCATTGAATGGGAGATGGAGCTGGCCTTGCTCTTCTTCGCTTAGACTTTTGGCTAGAAGTCTGAGGGCCTGAAAAAAAGGAGTCCTAAAAGTACAACTAATCCTAAGAAGATGCAGAAGACTTGCCTTTGGTGAAGGTATCTTGACTGTCTCTAATCACCTTCCTTCCTCCCTTCCAGAACCTTTTGTATGTCTTTCAGGAAGATTGTTCCATGATCTGTTTGGAATGGATTTGAGGCAGACTCGTCAACAGTTCTCAGAGCCCATTCTGACTTTTTAAAATGGGTGTGATATTTCCTTTTCTTTCCAGTCTCTGGGGACACCACCCAACTGCCACAACTTTTCCATCAGAGATTGGATGGACAACACTGGCCAGTTCCTTCAAGACCTAACTCTTTGGGTCCCATGGGACCACTGGCAATTTTTGAAAAGGAGACATGCTAGCAAAAATAAAAGTCAGTGTCAGTAAGATGGACTTCTATGTTTTGTGATTGCTGATATCACTTTCTCATCTTTTTTCAGATTATAAAACATGCAAGTGTGATTCATCTAGGAAAGAGAATTAATTAGAAAGAGGAAACAAATTGCATTTGAAATTTTATCATTTCAACATGCCTTTTGGGAATAGCTCTTAAAAAGAAAAAAGGTAATTTACTTCTAAATAAGAATGAATTTTGGACTGCAATTTTTACATTTTCTGAATTTCTTTTGACCATAGTCGTCAAATATTTTATGACACAGAAAATGTTTGGGTTTTTCTAAGAATGTTTCTGGTTTTTCTCTGCACATTTAAAAGCATTTGAATATAACGCTTTTCATTGCATCACTTCCTGGGTATGACTTAAAGTTTTTTCACATCTTTCCAAAGAATGCCATTGAAACCTCTAGTCTATCCATTTTATGGTCACTGAAAAGGCTCTGTAAATATCAACTGTTAAGTAAGAGACCCTGTATAACATATTTAAGTGTTTATAATACCAGTAGGTCTGACTACTTAAAAGAGGAGACTACTGTCTATCAGAAACGGGATTATAAAGAAAATAGTCCATTATAAAATTGAACTTGACTAGGTTCCTTTAATCTTATAACTTTAGCCTAGACATGACCCTTCCAATTGAGTCTTTTAGACACTGTATAAATACTTTCTTTTGGTATCCAAAAGGATTTTTTTGTTCCCTAAGGTTTTATAAAAATACATGGATGAATTGCATTTAAATAAAATAATCCTGGGGTTTTTTCCAGACTTTGTTCACTACATCTAAAATGATTTTTCTGGCTTTACAGCTTTCTAGTTAATACTAAAATTNCATGCTTCGAGGCTGAATTCTTGTTGTTCATGCATAACTGTATTTAAGAAGAGATATAAATTCCTTAGTGCCTTTCTGGCTTGTTGATATTTCTTAGGCTGCGATCTCCTTGCAATTACACTNATATTAAATATGTTAAGCAATATCGTTTGTCCACTGTATCTTTGTGAGATATATCTTTCCCTAAGCTTGGCTGTTGAGTTTGAACCTGATCCTAAAAATCTTTGAGTAGTTTGTGGTATGTCATGCTTCGAGGCTGAATTNTTCATAAATAAGGGATCTGTGCCCAGATGGGTGTTTGCAGCTCCTTAATACTAAGATACACCATTGTTTTTCTGTCACACGGTTTGATCAAGTTCCTTCAAAAACAAGAACACTCTACTAATATTAATGGAAACTGCATACAAGGCCCTAAACCATGTTATTTTGAGACACATCCAAGCTCACCAGCTCCTGTGCTTGGAAGTTATTAATAATGATAGCACAGTAATAACATATCTTAGGAAATGTTACAACTCAAGGAAAAAAAATACTATCTGGGTATCATATTTTCTATTATGAAAACTCATGCTGTTGCCTATATTTTTGGATGTCACATTAAAAATATCCCTTCGTTATGGTGGTTCTCAGTGCATCTGAGGCCATAGTTTTCAAATGTAAATATTATGCTCATTGAATATAAAATAAGTAACAAAACTAGATTTTAAAAAGACAAATTGTACTTGCATCTATGGTTGAATTCCCTTTCTCATTCAAAGAAAGTGCAATTAAGTATGTACCATTGTGAAAAGTATGTGGCAGTGTGATTGCAATCATCACGAAGGATGTCTTTTCTGCTTGGTTGTTTTTTCCTGTCTTTTGGGCAGGTACATTTTTTTTCAAGACTTTTGGTTGGTTGATTCTTAGTTTTGTTTCTTTAAAAAAACCAGAATTTCCTTGGTCATAAAATATATTTAGAAAACTTTGCGATCACACTAGA
>VZTN01011099.1:2335-13708 GCA_013400515.1 Erpornis zantholeuca | reverse complement strand
ATGTGACTTCCTTCCTGAACTAAAAGCATGCAAAGGGATCTAAGTTGCTTTGATAAAGAGTAGTCATGAATCAAACTTTCAGCCATGACTGAAACTGTGAGTATACTCTGAGTAAACCCATTAATGTTCTTCTGTCATAAAATAAATAGCGTTCTTGTGTGTATAAAGTTTTATGTATTCCAGGTTTCATACTGCATATTCACTGAGGCTAAATGTTGGCTGTGCATGGAGACAAACACTAAATTAATGTTTATAAATTATCTTACACCAAAATTTACCAGAAAAAAAAAATATTAAAGTATTAGCAAAATTAGGAGTATTTTTCCCTAGTAAGCAATCCTGAATACCAATCTCTTGGTAGAAGTAGCAAAAGAAGTGAGGTCAGATACATTTAGTGACCTATTACTTCCACTGTCTGAGCCAAAGGACTACAAACCTTCTGTCACAGTTATAGATGAAGTCAAAAGAATACATTTGAATGATATTATTCATAGGCTTTTTATTTGTTTGATACTTGATTATGGCAAGCTATAACACTTTAGCAAACTTTCATATTTTATCAGAAGATTAATAATGTTTTGTTTTCTCACAAACACCTCTCCTTGATCTACCTGTCACCTTCATTTTTGCCAAAATATAAGTAAATAAAGATGCTTGTGTTTGCGAGGAAAAATACTGAAAATATGAACTGAATATACCCTAGAGACTCAGAAACAGGAAGGCAAAGAAAATAAATTCTCCTCCAAATAAACATTTGTTTATAGAATGTCATTATTTTTGAGGGAATCATGGATTCTTTACTGGGCAATGCAATATAAACAAAGAAAGAATGACCCACCTTATAAATATGAGTTGTGAAAAATGGCATGTTTTCACTTTTCAGCTATATTAATAGTTGCTTTGAAGTTATTCTACGGTTTAAATGAACCATGTGAGTACATATGACATAAAATATAAGCAAGACTAAGAAAAATATAAGCATTTTTCAAGAATGAACATGAGCAAAATAAATATTTTAAAAACAGTGGATGCATTTAAATAAGGAGAATAAGAAATACATTTAAGAAGAAAATCTACCTGTCTAAATATAATTTATTTTTCTAGATCATGGAGGCTTTGAACATTTCAGTATTACACTACCTAAACATTTCAGTATTACACTACAGGATGGGTATATGCTAGACATAGGAGAATATTAGTATTAGAGTTATTTTCCTGTCAAACTTCCTACATTTGATTTCAATTGCTCTTAGGAGTAAAACACAGGGCTCTTCCTGCATGGACATATTCCACTTCTTTTCTAAGACCATCACTTTCTTTAACAAACAAAAAAACAATCAAGCAAAAATTTTAAAGTATGTAAAAGGACTTTAAAGCTAAAGTCTTAATTGGTAAATTTAATTTTGTTATCTGAAAATGCAGACATGTTTTTAAACTGTTTTTCAACTGCTCTCTTACTCTCTAAAAGACACCAAATAACTTAATCCAAAACAAAAAAATGCCATGAAAGTTCTACAGCAACAGATCTTAATATTTTAGTAACAGAATGAATGGCAAAGTAGCATATGTAAGATTCATAGCCATGAGCGCTGCTCTGATCTTGAGCCATTCCTATGAAGGGTTTTAGAACATAGAAAGAAAAAAAATAGCCTGTAGTGACTGGTAAAGAATATAACTGTTTCTCAGGACCAGTTAAATTATGATTTAAATTCTTAATCTTTTGTGAAGAAAGATAACTCTTTGGAAGAAAACGTTACTTTACAAATGATTCTTTATTATTTTATGTGCAAATTCCTCCATGCACTTTTAAAAAATAAATGCTCTTTTTCTAATAAATTTTCTTTTGCTTCACTAATCCACCTATTTAAATACCCATCTACAAAAGGGCTTGAAAGAGGATCTGGGGAACTACAGATAGGATGTGTGGATATGGCACTTCGGGACATGCTTTAGTGGTGGGCTTGGCAGTGCTCAGTTCCAGTTGTATTTGATTATGTCATAGGTCTTTTCCAATCTAAATAATTCTATAAAGCCACTCATGTTTCAAGCATTAAGATGATAATTTTATTCACATCTTCTTATTAACAAGTGTATTTGGCATCTATATTAGTGGATTTCATTCCATTTATTCTTTTTCATAAAAGAAAAATAATTTAGTACCAGTATTAGTATTTAAGAAGCAGGTTGCAAACTGTTCTATTAGCTCAGCATAAAACTATAGCTGTATCAATTCACTTGGAAAGTTTACTTAAAAGTTTCTTTCTTGGTAGATATTTGTAAATTCGACTTTAACCTACAGAAAGCAATTTTTCCCCCAATAGTTACATTGCTATGGTAAGTAAATCATGCTTTACACCAAGTAAAACTTGTAAAAAGGCTCAGTAAGAATGTAGCTTACTCAGGAATAAAACGCTCTCATAATGTACTATGACATAATTAATCAACCAAAGTTTTAAAAAATATCTCAAAAACAAACCAAACCAAAACCAAACTAAAAAAAACCACAAAAACCCCCCATACATCACATTGTCCTGACATTATATTTTATTATTTATTATTTATAGATGAAAATCTGGCTTTTTTTCTGTTCCTGCACTACCAGGAACTAGAAGGCTGTTGCCATTGCAAAGCATCCAGCCATGGAGCAAGATAAAACAAACTGCTTCTTACCAACCTAATCCGAGTGCTTGTATGGAAAGTCATGCTATGAAAAGCCTGTGCCCACAAAGGAGACAGAGGAGTCCTGCAACTTTATTAGAATAAAGGGAGAGACAGTCCACTAGGGACACACCCATGGTGTTTTGTCTCTCGAGGTTTTGGAGGGGCAGCCTCCTTTTATCCTAAACTCCTGGCTGCATGCTGCCCTCTTTCCTTTCCCCACTGGCTGAGGTACCAGGCGAGTTCAGCCTTCCCAAACTGCCTAGCACATATTTCCCCTTGAACCTATCATTTTACCCCAAAGTTCAGAAGTTCAGGTATGTGCAGACCCACCTGTCTGTTTCAGGAGCCAAGCAGTCTGGGCTCTGCAACAAACCTGCTGCCCAAAGTTAATAGACATGAAGACCCATTTCAAAGACATTAACACACACACTCCCTCCCATGGAAGGGTTTGTAAAGATGTTAGCACACATCTTCCATCTCATGGTAAAGTGTGCTATAAAGCTTAGAGGGAATGTATATCCACTGATTTTATGTCATGGTATTTAGGCTTCAACAAACGGAGAGAGATGAGAGATTCTCCAAAAGTGAACTGTAAGAATTAAGGTAAAATGTGAACAACTGAGAATAACGAGAATGGAAACATGAGTAATTTTTATTAACTGGCCACCTCTATATTAGTTTCATAGGAAGCTCTAAAGAGATCACTAGCTTATTGCCTATGATAAGAAGCAACCAGAGTTTATAAATTGAACTTGTGTTCATCTTTATTTCTAGCTACCCTATCTTCACAAAAATCAATTCTAAACCTTCTCCTCAGAGATTAGAAACTTACTGCTAATTTCCAACTGATAAGATTTTTTTTTCTTTTTTTTTTCTTTTTTTTTTCTTTTTTTTTTAATATTCTTTGCTAATGCACAGATTTCTCTTTGTTGGTAGTGGATATTCTTTCTCAACTCATGAAGTGATTGCATTTCTTTTTTTTCATCGCTGGTCATTGGCATCCTCTGACTCATAAACACAGGTGTTCTTTCTTTTCATTCTTTATATTCCCAAACCAGAAGGCTTATAGCAAGTGCTAACAGAGATTTCTTTGTCACTCTCTGTGTAACATTGCACTTCACAATATCGTACTCCTGTGCAAAACATTCTGACAACAGTGTAAAAAAATAAATAATAAATGTTCCCTATATTGCTTGCTGTCCAAATTCTGATGTGAGAGAATTACAATTTACCTTTCCAAAAAAAACATTTTGTTTAAAACCACTGCTCCAACAGAATTTCTGTTATCCCATGGCTTTTCAACCAGGACATCCTGCCTACTGTAAAACTTCTCACACTGTGAGAATCAAATCCAGCATTTGGAACATTTACATGCTGATTTCTCAAAAAAAAATCCTGCTACCATCACTATTTCTAGAAGTCAAGATCTACCAACATTTTTACCTCCACGGTAAGTAGGGTGTTAAGGAAAATTCCCAGTCTGACCATTCAGGAGGCTCTCTCTCAATCACACTCCCAACATCACAGACTTCATGGGCTGGGGCTGATCCCACTTCACAGAGACAGCTCCAGTGACCTGAGGGGTTCCTGCTTGCCTCCCCGGAGTCAGACCAGGTTTTCTCACCAGATCAATCCCAGGTTTCCCACGGAAGAGGCTGAGATGTCTTGTTCCATAAAGCCATTTACTCATGGCGCAGTAACCAAGGAACAGCATGAGCTGGTACCTCCGAGGAGGGACCCCGAACAAAGGATTCCCTGGGCTTTTAAACCTTCCCAGTCCAAGGGTACGAAGGTCTCGCTCTCCTTGCCGAGCCCTTGGCTCCTGCCCACGCCTGGGTGGTGCAAAGGGAGGCAGTTCACGGCCTCTCCTCTCAGGCCATTGCCACCCGGGGCTCAGCCTGCAGCCTGAACTGCAGCTGCACCCCGAGATACCCACACCAATGGATTCCTCAACAAAGGAAACCTGAGTAGGCTGAGACTGCTTAGTCATTTTTAAATAAAAGGTCCAACGACAGAGGATATGTGCTAAGAGACTGCACAACCTTGTCCTGAAGACTTGCTCTGTGTGGGAAGTCCTGGTTTGCACCAATGTTCATCGCTACCTGTCTGGAAGGGATAACATTGGAAGAAAAAGCAATTCCACCTCTAATAAATTATTTAGATTGGGAGTTTGCAAGGTAACATGTTTAGGTTAGAGAAACTTCAGCTATACTACATTTAATCGTCCCCTATATATCCAGTACAGATGAATGCACATGTGGATCACTAGTTTCTAAAAACATCCTGAACAACGCTTAGCCACACCATATACCATTCACACGTTATATGATATTATTGCTATTCTTAAAGTCACTGTCATGACATTTCACAGCAGCTACAATCCTAAAATTTGTGCTTAGAGCAGACTGAACTACATAGTTTTGAAAGGGCCTAAAAATTTTTGGTGGAAAAGCAGAAAACCAGTTCTTTGACTAACATCAAATGATTCACATGGAACCAGAAAGCACTATCAGAAATGCTGGAGGAGTCCAGAAAAGGACAGTCTTTTCTGTCCTTTTTTGACAGAAAACCATTACAGTTAAAGAAGGAGAATTCAGACATGTGGCACAATGAAAGAAAGGAAGCAGTAAGCAAATGGAGAAGGTAACAGTGAATGTAGGAGGGTAATAGGAGGACCAGAAAAAAATGAACGGAGAGATAAGCCAACAGGGAAGCCACACATACCAAAAAGAATGAAAACAAAAC
Source organism: Erpornis zantholeuca (assembly GCA_013400515.1). Classification (NCBI taxonomy): domain Eukaryota; kingdom Metazoa; phylum Chordata; class Aves; order Passeriformes; family Timaliidae; genus Erpornis; species Erpornis zantholeuca. The sequence goes on along the minus strand of VZTN01011099.1, from coordinate 8,302 downwards.
AATATGAAAGAATTAAAAAAGCAAAAGAAGCCAAAGGGGGAAAATAGTGTTAACAAGTGTTAATTAGGAATAAGAAACATGAAAAGATTATCACAGAAAAAAATGAGAGGCAATATGAGAAACAGAAGATGAAGAAACATGGCCTTGGGCTCAATGCTATTAATTTAATTACTAGTGATCTGCCAGTCTCTGACTTTTCTGCTACAAGGCTGTTCCTGTTCACTGCAGTCTCACAGAGTAATGCTAGTTTTCAATGACTCTCTAGGCTTTTTGGCTAGAGGACTGCAGTTCCTGGGGTTTGGTATTGCTCAACTGCTTGGAATAAATTGTGTTTTACTGCACTTAAAAACATCTGTCTAGGGGATAAACAGATTAGGAAAATGACCCAAACCCACAACTTCTATATAAAAATACCCTTTTCTTTTTTTTCCACAAGGCAAACTCCAAGTTTTATAACAATTCTTCTTTTTTATTTTTTCAAGACCACTGCTTGCAATGGTTACCCTAAGTGCTTCTTCAAAGATTGCATTCTATCTGCATCTCAAGTAATAATTACTGGAAATTCTTCAAATCAATTTGCAAAACCTCAGGCTAAATGTTCCCTCTAAAATGGTGGAGAACGCAGGTTTAATTTGGAGCCTGTTAAATGAGACTGCAACAGTCTAAAAGACAGCTAAATATAGTGTTACACATCACTGTAGTTCATTTCAGCTGGAGTACCAGTTATTCATATTCTATTACTCATAATTTCAAGCAAGTGGAGGGAAAAATTCATTGACCTTGAACAACCTCAAATATATTTGGTCTATAAACTTTGATATATCCTTCCTTCTGACTGCAATACCTTTTCCAATGTGCAAGTTCTTCTCAAAGAATAATAAAAAATGACCATTTCATCAAGCTTTTGAAACTACTGAGATTGAATCTTTAACTGAAAAAAGTTCACTAGAGTGCATGGTGACTAGTATTAATTACTATTTTTATGCAAAATGACATGGCAAATTAATTAGTGATGAGCTATTTTAGTGGATATATGCCAAACCTCAGATTGTTTTGGGCAGAAGTAGCATGGCATTAAATATTCAACATGCTGTGGGATGTTCTGGTTACACTGGTCAATCATTAATTTCCTTTGATCCCCAGAAAGTCATTTTTGTTGCACTCAGCTGTAACTGATTGAAAACAGCTTTTTTTATTCAGACTCCTAGCGTACTTTTGCCCAGTTGCTTCCCTCTGATTGAAACTGTTTGCAGTTACACACTTTATCACACAGCACAGGACCAATGCTTTTCTGTGAATATACACTAATAGTCACTTAATATTACATGTTAATATGATTTGCATTTATAGTGTTATTTTAGAAGAAATGCTGGAACAACAAACATTTGAAATGATTGATGGAAAGTGGGGAAAATCACAGATGTGCAAAATATTTATTTTCATCCGTAATACTAAGAATAATACCAATATGTTACACTCTAAGCAGGAACACCTATTAAAAGCAGACTTCTTTGCTTCAGTCAGGATATTGTGAGCCTTCATTTTGTGTATATTTTTACTAACAGGCTATTGCTACAGTATTAATTATGATCATTGTATCAATTTGATTCTAAATCTGGTGAATAGCTTTTCTTTAAAGTAGTCCTCGAACCTGCTCTCACCAGATTTCTGGAAGGAGAAAACATGCTTTACAAGTTTCCTTTTTCTTATTTAAAACTTTTGTTTTAATTGAAACCAAACTATGTTCCAAAATGGTCTAATAATTTAGTTAAATCTGTAACAGCAAACAAGCATTTCAGTGTTAAATTTAAATTAAAAAAAATCATAAAATAATGAAATCATTGAGACTGGAAAGGTGGAATCTGGAGATCACCTAGACCAACCTCCTTGCTCCAAGTGTGGTCAGCTGAAGCAGGTGCACAAGGCTCTGCACAGTTGTGTTTTGAATATCTCCAAAGCTGAACACTCTCAAATATTTATTTGCTAGGCATAGTTTAGTTTTTAAAAACTAACAAAAATAAGACATTTATTTGACATGTAACTTCAGTTTTACTTTTCTTTACTATTTTTCCAAAAATTGCAGAACATTATGACTAAACAATTATTATTTGATCATCAAAATAAGTTCAATTTATTAAATATCAAAATATTAATATTAAATTCTGGAGATATTTAGTAAAAAAATAGTATTTCCCAAATATTCAATGAAAGGATAAGTTGATACATATTTTTATAGGAACAATACATCGAATTTTATAAGATATTACCAAATCTGTATCAAAAAGTATTCATTTAGATATACTTCAATTTTAGCTTCTCTTCCCAAGTCAATCTTATATTTGTAAAGCTTTAGCATAACAGTATCTACATAGCTGACAGAGGAAAAGAGAAGCCTCCCTAGTGGGAAGGGAGGTGCTTACTTTAGCAGTGATAGGTGATCAGTTGGATTATTAAGCTCTTCTCGCACTAGTCACATTCAAGTATGATTTATGCTCTAAGATAATTTTGTCATCTTGGAATCAGAACTATCTTAGCTTTTCTTCTGAAGAAGGAATATCTTCCAAATTTCCAGGTTCTGACATTGGTAATTCAGTTTCATGACTCTTCAGATGAAGCCTTTCAGATATTACCTTCGATATATCTGATTACCACTCCTATCTTGTTCTATTACAATAGATTGGTGCCTGAAAGTTATTGCTGGTTAACTTTTTGCCGTTTACTTCAGCCTAACTGCTTCACTCTGACCTGCAGACTAAAAAATAATGCATAAAAGGATGCATCTACCAATCAACTTTTTCTCATCAAAAAGATAAATGCATGAAAGTTAACAAATTGAAACTTTTCATTTTTATTTTTCTGGTTTTTAAAGAGTTTAAAGATTTGCTATACAGAAGTTATATTAAGTGAAGAACACAAGAAAGTAGTGGCTTTGCTTCTGATTCTCTACCATTTATATCCCTTATGTTTTTTGACTACTTCCTATTTAATTAATATTCATGTCATATGGAATTTGAGACCTACTTACTTCAAGTAATTGTCACACTATGAAAGTCAATGTATTGAGGTCCAAATAAGAACTGATAAGGCACTCAGTAAGTATGATCTTTCTAAATGGTTAATGGTAAGGACTGAGCTAAAACTTGAAAATATTTTTAATTTTCAAATTGCTTACATACTTTGTGAATTCTTTAGCTCCCTGACAGTGTCAAGATTTTATCAGAGCACCACTTGTTCAAAATACAAAAAAACTATTAATAGTATCATGTTCACCAAAGTAGGCAATTTTTGTATGTAGTAGAATATCCATGCAAGCAAGTAGTTTGGATGATGTAATTCTCCTGACTTAGAAAAACAGGTAGTTATAAAGGTTACCATTAGTATACTCAAATGTTGAGTGCACTGGTGAATTATTTGAATATCTTATTACAGCAAGTTAAACTTCAGATATGCATTCATGCATTTATTTTCTTATTTTACTATCATCTTAGTTAGAAACAAGGTATATTTCAAATAAATAAATGTCCTTTTTTACTGTGATGCATGTAAAATTGCCATTGATTTATTAGTAATTTGACATAATAAAATTAACACAGGAAGCTTCGTAACAACACCATGAAAATATACATGCTATTTGGTATTAAGGATATCCATTTGTGCAACACTCATCATTTCTCTATTTGCATACTGTTTAGCTCTGCAGATCAGGCACCAGTTACACAAAGATTCTTGAAAATGTTTTGGTTTAAATTCTGTATTTTTAAGAAAATGTTCTAGGATACTTTGTGAACACATAAAAGAAAATACATCAACATAGTTTTCCTGGATTTCTTGTCCATCCTGCTAGCTTTCCCTAACAGTTCCATCTCCATACTAAATGTGTAAACTGCTCCAAGTATGAGTTTATTTTCCCTATTTTTTCTATTTGCATAATTTTTCTTGGCTTAGTAAGTCACCAGGAAGCTGCAGCATACATAACGTGGATCAGCTCCTGTCAATTACATTTCCAGTCATATTTGAGCCATTTGGAGGCGTTTCAGACTTCACAATCACAGAAGTCCTCTTCTGATGCACATCAAATCATCGTTAAATGAGAACAAACAAGTTAAAGTACTGGGAAGAGACACCACACATCAGAATTTTCTGTAAGGTACCAAATACTTTCCTGGTTTCTAGTCTTGTATTGACAGATTCTTCACTGGATTTTTCTCTCCCAAAAAATTGAGGTATGTTATATCTGATTTATTTTTTTTTTTATTTCTGAAATGGAAAAATAGAGGCTTCCTTTTGCTGAGAGAGTAAAGATTTCTCTATTCTAGAACAGCTGTAGGAATGACAGATTGTAAAATCAGTTTTCTTTGCATATGAATCACCAAATAGATGAAACATTTGAAGACAGCACTTTTGTTAGTGATGTATGAGTAACTTCCAGTGAATAATTTACTGAGCAAATTGAGCCAATTTTTCTACTTTCACAATATACACAAGCAGATCACAATTTTCTCATTAGCTGAGATCATTTGCCAAATTCTTGTAAGTTGTACTTGTAACTGAATATTGATTATGAAGGGATCTCTTCAAGCCCTCCACAGAGAGGTTGCTTTTTGTTTGTGAGATAGCTCAGAAGGTAAAGCTTCTGCACTGAGTGGATGAGTGTGTAAGCATTTCTGGCAAAATTATGAATGTTGAATTCAATTCTGTTTTGTACATATTTTTATGGAAAAAAACATTGCATTTCACCTTCTTTGAATATATGTTTTGTAAAAATCAGTGGTACACTGCATACCGCAGAAACAAGAAAAACACCAGTAAGTGCATCAGATGAACCTCCAACATCTGATTTCTATTTCCTTTCTTTAAAGTTATGTTGATTTTTTTAAAAGCAATGCAGATGAAGACAAAATTAAAAGATGACAAACCACATCCAGTCTCATGGTTCACTAAGTTGTATTTTATAAATAGTTTTGACACAATACAAAGTCCTGGCCTGACCTGCAGAAGGTTTTCTATAGATAATCTCTAGTTAGATAATTATAATATAAAGGAATTTTTATTTTTTTAATCCCAGAGCTTGAGAGAGTAGCCAGCTTCATATAATAGCTCTTCGTTGGAATAGCACAAAATAATATTAATCATGAAAACAAACCAACACTGAGCAGTGTACACATGGAATGAATTCAGAACTGACAGATGTCAAATCAGAGTTGTCATCATCAAGATCAACATCTTTAACCAGCTTCTGTGGGATTAAACCATAATTAAATTACCATAACTAGGCAATGCTATCTGCATTTTTCATCAATATCTTGTTATATAATACAACACTTGAAGCAGAGTAGAAAAGAAGTAATGAATAGTTAAAATAAATGATGAACAAGAAATGATTAGCAAAGAATATACAGAATGCATATTAAGTGTAAGTGCCCATGACCTGCAAAGCAGTGTTTTTCTGATTCAGTCTAAGGCAAATCAGCATAAATAACATTGTGGCAAAAATGTGCATTTTTAAAAACATATATAAAAAAGGATATGCTCAGACTTAGAGCATAAAATTTGTGACACTAACACCTTATATCTAGTTAAATAGGAAAAAATCTCACAAAAGCAACTGAGGATGGAAAAAATGCCTTAGAATGAGAGAAAGGAAATATTAAAGAGCTAACTTTTTCATATTATTAAAACCCACAAATAGAGTTGTTTTCTTTCATAAACAAATAAATACTGCCTGTATGTTGAAGAGGATTTTAACCTATTTAAGGTAAAATCATCTTCTTGGAAACATAAGGCCTGGTAATACAATCTCACTTACTTAGGGGCCCCTGCACAGAAAGCACTGATACCACTAGCCACACTACTAGTGTGATCAGAAAGAATATGTTTTCTGCAAGAGCCAGCACCAGTGGTACAATTCCATATTCTCTTGGGGAAATAACTTTTATGTTGGGATGTGACTGCTGTCCCATTCTGACT
>VZTN01011097.1:21606-75076 GCA_013400515.1 Erpornis zantholeuca | reverse complement strand
ATCATCCCAAATCCAACCCTAAAGCCCAAAAGGGCAGGAAATGGTTAAAGGCTCAGCCCCACTGGGGAGGTTCAATCTGAACTCAATAAAAAGCACAATAAATTCGGGTCAGGAGCTGTTTGCTCAGGGCTGGCCACACCTCACCCTCGGAAGGTTGGGAGCTGCAATTCCAGGCGGGAATTCCGCGGGAACAGCCACAGGGAGCAGAACAAGGAGGGCATGGGGAGCCCAGGGGCACTGCCAGCCATGGGCACTGCCAGCCCAGGGCACTGCCAGCCCAAGGGGCACTGCCAGCCCAGGGCACTGCCAGCCCAAGGGCACTGCCAGCCTAGGGCACTGCCAGCCCAAAGGGCACTGCCAGCCCAAGGCACTGCCAGCCTAGGGGCACTGCCAGCCCAAAGCACTGCCAGCCCAAGGCACTGCCAGCCTTGGCTTACAGCGAGCAGTGAAGGGCATTTGAACCTCGAAATTGGCATTTTCATCGTCAAATCATTGATGCTAAAATCGGCATTTTAATCGTAAAGGTGCAGCTTTAATAATAAAAGAATAATAAAATAATGATAAAATAATTTTTAATCTTAAACCCATCATTTTCATCATAAAATCGTAATTTTTAATCATAAACCTGTCATTTTACTCTAAAAATCATAATTTTTGTCATAAATTAATGGCGTGGTGTTGATGCTAAAATCATCATTTTAATCGTAAAGGTGTCGTTTTAATAATAAAAGAATAATTTTTAATCCTAAAGCCATAATTTTAATAATAAAATTGTAATTTTTAATCATAAATTCGCCATTTTAGTCTTAAAATGGTAATTTTCATCATAAAATCATGGGGTGGTGTTGATGCTAAAATCAACACTTTAATTGTAAAGGCATCGCTTTAATAATAAAAGAATAATAAAATAATGATAAAATAATTTTTAATCTTAAACCCATCATTTTCATCATAAAATCGTAATTTTTAATCATAAACCTGTCATTTTACTCTAAAAATCATAATTTTTGTCATAAATTAATGGCGTGGTGTTGATGCTAAAATCATCATTTTAATCGTAAAGGTGTCGTTTTAATAATAAAAGAATAATTTTTAATCCTAAAGCCATAATTTTAATAATAAAATTGTAATTTTTAATCATAAATTCGCCATTTTAGTCTTAAAATGGTAATTTTCATCATAAAATCATGGGGTGGTGTTGATGCTAAAATCAACACTTTAATTGTAAAGGCATCGTTTTAATAATAAAAGAATAATAAAATAATGATAAAATAATTTTTAATCTTAAACCCATCGTTTTCATCATAAAATCGTAATTTTTAATCATAAAATCGTAATTTTTAATCATAAAATCATAATTTTTAATCATAAACCTGACATTTTAATCTAACAATCCTCATTTTCATCAGAAATTAATGCCATGGTTTTGATCCTAAAGTCAGCGTTTTAATAATAAAATAATAAAAAATTCATAATAAAATAATTTTAAATCGTAAATTCATCATTTTAATCATGAAATTGTAGTTTGTAATCATAAAATCGTGATTTTTAATCATAAAGCTGTCATTTTACACTAAAAATCATAATTTTGGTCATAAATTAATGGGGTGGTGTTGATCCTAAAATCAGCATTTTAATCACAAAGGCATCGTTTTAATAATAAAATAATAATAATTTTTAATCCTAAAGCCATCATTTTAATAATAAAATTGTAATTTTTAATCATGAAAACATAAGTTTTAATTATAAACTTTTGATTTTAGTCTGAAAATCATAATTTTCATCATAAAATGGTGGTGCTGATGTTAAAATCAGCATTTTCATCAAAAAGGCATCGTTTTAATAATAAAAGAATAATTTTTAATCTCAAATCCATCATTTTAATAATACAATCGTAATTTTTAATTATAAAATCATGTTTTTTAATCCTAAATCCAGGTGGTTTGAATCCTAAAATGAGCATTTTAATCATAAATCCATCATTTTAATCCGAAAATCACGAGATGGTTTTGATCCTAAAATCATCATTTTAATCTTAAAGTCATCGTTTTAATAATAAAATCATCATTTTTTAATTGTAAACCTGTGATTTTAATCATAAAATCATGGGGTGGTTTTGATCCTAAAATCACCAATTTAATCCTAAAATCATCAAATAGTAATTTTCATTATAAATCCATCATTTTAATCCTAAAATCATCAATTTAATATCAAATCCATCATTTTAATCTTAAAATCATGGCATGGTTTTAATCCTAGAATCATCAATTTAATATCAAATCCATCATTTTAATCTTAAAATCATGGCATGGTTTTAATCCTAGAATCATCAATTTAATATCAAATCCATCATTTTAATCTTAAAATCGTGGGATGGTTTTAATCCTAGGATCATTGTTTTGGTCCTAAAATCATCGTTTTAATCTCAAAATCATCATTTTAATCTCAAAATCATCATTTTAATCCCCAAAATCCTCATTTTAATCCCAAAAATCCTCATTTTAATCATCATTTGGGTTGGAAGGGACCTTCAAAAGTCATTTTGTTCCACTCCCTATGGAATAGCTCAGTTTTCCTGAAGATTTATGGGCAGAAATCCTCCAGAATTATCCCAAATCTCCCAAATTCCAGCCCCAAATTTGTCCCATTCCTTCCCAATCCATGCTGGTTTAAGGTGGGAATTCCCAATTTGGGGCAGGAACCAAAACTTCCCAGAGTTTTTCCAGGGAGTTTGAGCTGAATTTCCATGGAATAGAAACTCCCCAAAAAATATGGGATAAATTCTCCTTCCTTATCAATCCTTCCCAATCCCAAAAATCTGCTGGAACAGGAATTTTTTCCTGAGGGATTGGCAATATCCAGGTCCTTTCCCTGAATTTCCATCCCTATTTGAATGTGGGATTTAGGTGGATCTACCTGCAAACAAATATTGGGAATTATCCATGCAAATCCCAAGGGACAGGGATGTGGGATAAGGGAAAAGAGAGAACCAAGGCCAATTTTCATTGATTTTATATGGAATTTATGCAAAATCCCAAAATTTCCTCATGGCAGCAAATTCCAGCTGCAGCTGGCAAAGCTCAGAACTCTGCTTTGGGATTTATATTTTTTTTTTCAGCAGGGAAAACGAATAAAAAAAAGGAGGAAAAAAAAGGATTTTCCAAGAGGTAAAAAAAGGAATAAAATTGGTTTTTCCTGACACTGCCCTCCCAATGGTGTTGGGTTTAAAACAGAGGGAGATTTAGGGGAATCAGCAGCCAGCAGAAAAAATATGGGATTTTAAATCCTAATTAAGGGATTTTAAATCCTAATTATGACCCTTCTCTCCTGGATTGGCTCCATCGCTGGAATTGCAGGAACAAAGCCAAAAAAAACCAGGATTTCATGGGGAAATTGGGATGCAGAGACATGGGAGCAGAACCCAAAATCTATTTCCAGTCCATGCCGTGCTGAGGAGGAGATTCCAATTCCACTGATCCTGGGGAATTTTTGGGCTGATCCAAGAGATATCCATGGAATCAGAGAACCATGGAATCGCTGAGGTGGGAAAACTCCTCCAGGACCATGTGTGCCCTGAGTGCCACTTCCCAAGGGAGATTTTTGGGAACACCTCTAAGGATGGGCACTCCAAGCTCTCCCTGGGCACCACATCCCAATATTTAACAACCTTTTCCAAGGGGAAATTCCTGCTGATTTCCAATTCCAACCTCTGGGATCTTGTCCCAAATCCTGACCCACCCTGGCTGCAGATCCCAATATTTAACAACCTTTTCCATGAGGAAATCCCTGCTGATTTCCAATTCCAACCTCTGGGATCATATCCCAGATCCTGACCCACCCTGGCTGCACATCCTGATTTTTCCAAGGGGAAATTCCTGCTGATATCCAATTCCAACCTCTGGGATCATATCCCACATCCTGACCCACCCTGGCTGCAGACCCCAATATTTAACAACCTTTTCCATGTCCCACCTTGTCAGGAGTCATGAAGATCCAGGAATTCCCCCCCTGATCCCACTTTTCCTGGAGAATATCAGAGCAGGAAAAATCCTCCTCCTTAACTCTGCACTTCCTGGTTTATTTTCCATCCTTGGACAAACAAATCTTTGTTTCCCAACCACCGAACCCCAGCGAGTTCAGACCTGTCCCTTCTCCCTTCTTCCTCCTCCGTGGGAGCCCCTCTGGAAAAAACCTCTGGAGCAGCATTCCCTGAATTCCCAGCACAGCAGCTTCTCCTGAATTCCCATGGAATTCCATAGGAACTCCCAACTTCCCAGTGGGAATTCCATAGGAAAAGCTCTGGGGTGAGTCAGGGCCCTACCCTGATAACCTTGGGCCACCCCTCTGGAGCTGCTGCTCCTCCCTGCTCCCTCCTTCTGGAAAATCCTCTTTTCCCAGCAGGAATTCTTGAGCCAATTGAAGGCAGAGATGTGAAAATTGAAATCCTCTTCGTAATTAAATTCGTCAGAATGAAAATAAATGCAATTAAGACAGAGAAATTGATGGGGAAGCAAAATTTGTGCCACTCAGGCAGAAAAAATCAGGTTCTGATGATTTGATTCTGATTATTTGGGGATTTTTCAGCAATATTTTGGGATTTTCAGCACTATTTTGATGATTTTTAGCATTATTTGGTCATTTTCACCATTATTTGGGGATTTTCATCCTAATTTATGAGCATTTTCAGCACTATTTGGGAGGATTTTCAGGGCTTGCAAACACCCCTGAAGAACCAAAATGCACCAAACGGGGAGGGCTGAAAGCCAAATTTATCCCTGAATTCTCTCAGGTTTGGGGTGGGAAAGGCTGAGATCCCAATTTAATCCTAAATTCTCTGAGATTTGGGGTGGAAAAGCCTCAAGCTCAGGCTGGGAGCTGGGCTGGGCCCTTTGCAGCCAGGGGAGGAGGAAGTATCAGGTGACAATTTGGTGACTCAACTTCGAAAATAAAAAAAAAACAAGGAAAGAGAGGTCACAGCCTCAAAAAATATCCCCAAAAATCACTTTATGGGGAGTTTGGGAGCATTGGATGGATCAGTAAATAAATAGTGGGGGATGCTCTGGGGCAGCCTTTAAAACCAAGTTTTTTCCCCCCAATTCTGGCAGCCAAAAGGGAAGGATTTAAAGGCAGGGATTGATTATGCAGCTTAATTAAGGAATAAAATCCTGAGTTTTGTTCTGGAGCAGAGGGAGCTCAGCAGCACTGGGAACAACACTGGGAACAACACAGGGAATTTCAGGGAGGATTTGTGCAGAAGGAACAAGATTTGTGAGGTTTTTTTTTGGAATTTTTATGGGAATTGGGAAGGGAAACAAAGGCAACAGGAGGAGGAAAAAGCCACAAGTGGCACAAGACTGAGCTGCCCAGAATTCCAGAGGATTTTTCATTCTGTTCCCATTTTTTTTATATTCAAATCTTTTTTCCTTAAACACCTCAAGGATTTATCCAATTATTTTCCAGGGAGCATTTGAATACCCAAATAAATATCAGATTTATCCCATTATTTTCCAGGGAGCATTTGAATACCCAAATAAATATCAGATTTATCCCATTATTTTCCAGGGAACATTTGAATATCCAAATAAATACTGCTCTGCTCGTTGGCAGCTTTTGCAAACGAAATCAGGGCAGCTGCAAATCCCAGCAGGAAGATGAAATTCCAGGCTAAATTATTCAAATCCATATTTTTTGCTTACAAAATGCTCATCCCTGGCAGCTGCCGCTGCTCTGGTGCCTTTTTTTTTTTTTTTTTTGCCACGTGCTGCCATAATTAATGTTTAATTATGCAAAATCCACCCTGATTTCTGATGTTAATTAGTAGAGCCACTGATTCCTTTCACTGCTTCCCAAAGCTGAGTTAAAAAATCCTGGGGAAAGGAAGGAAATGTGGCTGATTTTGTGCCTTTTTAGTGAAAATAAAAGTTCAGCTTCTTCCCCCTTTGAGTTTTAAGACAGATCAAATTAATTATTGACTTTTAAATCATGGAATTAGGGAGGGGTTTAGGTTGGGGGAAAGGGATCCCAGCATTTCAGGAGTTAACCCAGGGCCCGCACCTTTTATTTGCCTTGGATTTGCCCCAAGTTTGAGTCATCGCATTCAAACAAAAGGGAAAAAAAAAAAACCCAACAAAAAACCCCCGAACCCTTTGTGCTTCATATTCCAAACATCCCAGGGAAAGGAGAATTTTTTGGAATAATAAGGGCACATATCCTTGCTTTACCCTCGGAAGGAAAAGCAGGCTGTGCTCAGAGCATTAAATAATCCCAATTTCCACGTGCTGGCGTGGAAATAAAATGAACAATAAAAGAAAAAGGGCACATTCACAGAAAAATTCTGCCTTTCCCGAGGATCTGCTGGAGGCTTTTTATAGGATCAGACTTCCAAAGGAACGTCAGGAATGCGGGCTGGGAACACATCAGACTTTTCCCTCGTAGAAAAACCCGAGGTGGTTTGTTTTTTTTTTTTTATCTTTCCCCTTTTTTCCTCCGCAGTTTAAACTGAAACAAAAGCCCTGAATCATCCAAGTCCTCATCCAGGATCCAGCGGCAGCAAATCCGCAGGTTTTTCCTGTTCAATCAGGAACTCCGGGAAGCTTTGGAACCGGATCCACTTTGGGTTGGACTGGGGAGGGAAAAAAAAACCCTCGACCTGCAGCCCCTAAATTAACCCCTGGCTCTTCCACCTGCATTGGAGATTTTTTCCCTGCAATTCCCAAAGAATTCCAGCGCTGGAGTCGTGATCCCCATGGATCTGAGGGGTTTGTGCTCCAGGAACAGCGAGGGGCCAAGGGTCAGCCTTGGAGCTACACCCACACTCAGAGTTTTAGGGATTTTTTGGAGGATTTTAGGGATTTTTTGGAGGGTTTTATGGACCCCTGGAGGATTTTAGGGATTTTTAGAGGATTTTAGGAGCCTTTGGATGATTTTAGGGACCTCTGGATGATTTTAAGGACCTCTGGATTATTTTAGGGATTTTTAAGATTAGAGGATTTTAGGAGCCTCTGGATGATTTTAAGGACCTTTGGATGATTCTAAAACTCTTTGGATTATTTTAGGAGCCTTTTGATTATTTTAAGGACTTTTGGATTATTTTAAGGACATTTGGATGGTTCTAGGAATCTTTGGATGATTTTAGGCATCTTTGGATGAGTTTAGGGATCTTTGGATGAGTTTAGGGATCTTTGGATAAGTTTAAGGACCTGGTTTAGCCCTAAAAATAAAAATTCCCACTCCTACCCAGAGGTTTGAGTCAGGCCTGGCATCTCTGTGCTGATGGGAGAATCCAAAGCTCCTCCATGGGCTGCAGGGAATCCATAAAATGCTTCAGTTCCCTTGGTTTGGGGAATTTCTGTCCATTCCTGACAGGCAGAAAAAAAATATATATATGGGATTCAGGGCAGGCTGAGAGGGAAAATCGAGGATTTGGGGGATATTCAACACTGCCAGAGCTCACAATTATTATTATTAAACCGAGATGTGATTCCAGACAACACCAACCACTACAGATCCCTGGGATTAAAAAAATAATTAGGAAAAAAGTGGTTTATCTTTTGGGTTTTTATCCAATGGTAATGCCCTTCCTGCCTCTCCAACACCCGCATCCACGGCTGGGAATTCTCAGGGATCACCGGAAAACTGAAATTTTTCAGTAATCACCAGAAAACTGGGTGAAAAAACCCTCTTTTAATCACTTTATCCCTCATCAACGCCTCAAGAAGTTACAATTCACCCTCGAGTGCCTCAAAACGCAGGAATTTTCACCCTTTTCCCTCCTACAAAACGGCCCCAAAACCAGGCAGAACCCAATCCAAGAATCCCTCAGGGGGAATTAAAAAAAAAAACCTTTCCTTAAGCGAGGATAAAGTCCAACACTTACTTGTGCTCCGTGTCCTCTTCGTCCTTTAAACTCCAGCAAAACCTCGGTGAGGGAAAGGTGCTGGAATGTCCATCCCGGATGGAGAAGCTGAGGGAAAAGGAGGTGAGAAGATGGAGGGAAAAGGAGGTGAGAAGATGGAGGGAAAAGGAGGTGGGAGATGGAGGCTGCCGATGGAATCTGGGAAGCGAGGATTTCTTCCTGCTCTGTTATCTCGGCCTTGGCCGGCCCAGGGAATGCTGGTGGAAATCTTTGCCTGGTACAGTGCGGAGCCTCCGCTTCACAGGCCAGGAATTTTTCGCTTTGAATAATTTTTAACTTCGACTCCCGGGCGAGGAAAATCCGGGGGCTCCAAGGCTCTGCTTGGTTGGGTTCGGTTTGTTGTTTGTTTCGTGGGGAAAAGTTGCTTTCGTTCCTTAGCGGGGAGGGGGAAAAGTGGGGAAATTTTCCCCTTTTCCCGGAATTTCCAGGGTGGAGGGGATGTGGGGAAGGGATTTAGCACAATTTTCCTGGGAAAATGAGGAGATAACAGAGCTGGCAGAGGGGGATCTTCAAGAACTTTAATCGTGTAAGCTCCCAGTTTGTTTTCTCCTTTGTTTTAAAGTATAAATCATTTTCCTGGCCTGTGGCTGACGCAGCCCAATCCCCTCACGCGGGCTGAAACAAAACTAATGAACAATTTTGATCATTAAAATTGTTAAACATCTCAATTTTTATTATTTTTATTGTTTTTACTTCTCAGAGGGTTGAAATTCAGGCACTTTCCCCACACAAACTGGGAGAGACCACCTGAAAACACAAAGGAAAATGTAAAAGTCCAGGCCAGGAAAAAAGGCCCAAATCACCTCAGAAGAGCTGAAACAAAACTAATTAACAATTCTGGTCACTGAAATTGTTAAAAGTATCCATTTATTGTTATTTTTATTGTTTTTACCCCTTAGAGGGTTGAAATTCAGGCACATTCTCCACAGAAACTGGGAGAGTAAAACCTTAAGAGACAAAGGATATTTTAAAAAATCCCAGCCAAGAAAAAAGGCCCAAATCTCCTCAGCTCCCTGAGGAAATCACACAAAGTGGGAAAAAGTTGGGATCAGGCACCCAAGACATCTCAAAAAGCAGCTTTTAAACCAACTGAGGTGGAAATAACTTGGTGTAAAGTGAATTTTCCCACCTGGCAACAGGAAATGGAGGAAAGAAGTGGAACAAACCACACCAGGAAAACTGAGCTGGGTGATCCTTACGGGGCTTTTCTAACTCAGGATATTCCAGGAATCAATTCTATGAGGAGTTCCATGAAAACATTGGATTTCCAAGGGATATTTTCCTCCTCCCAAGGTGAGGAACCCTCAGCGAACACCCCCCAAAACAGAACCGAATATTCCATTCCAGGCTTGCAAAAAATCTCTGCCCCCATCCCCATTTTTTGCCCTCATTTTCGCTCCCTCCTGGCTGAGAAATGTTTATTCCCACCCCAAATCCCAGTAGGAAAAGTCTCTTTTTGTTCCTGCAGCCGCACAAAGCCCAAAGCTGGCAGTGCCAGCTGAGCCCTGCCCTGTGTTTTTATGGTGTTTGTCCTTGTTAAACCCAGCTTTATCCCTTTTTTCCTCCTCTCAGCACCTGCCCTTTTCCACCCTGGGAGCTGGGGAGCCGCTCCCAGAGCTGCTGAGCACCTGCACAATTAAAGCTTCATTAAAAACTGACTTCTGAAATTGCTGCCTCTGGGTCCTGGGAGCAGATAAAGCCTTGGAGCTGGTAGGGAAGCAGCGAAAATTCCCTGTTTTCTTCCCATCTTACTCCAGTAAATGTGGAATTCTGCAGGTTGGAAGTGTCTGTCCTCGGTAATGAACTGGAAAAGGAGAATAAACAGAGAGATTCCAGAGAAAAAGGGAAATATTCCCTCAAAATATAGATTATCGCTGCTCTTAATGTGCAGAGTTTTGTCCCAGTGCTGTGGCATTTATTGCACAATTTATTTAGGCAAACACATGGATAAAGGATGCAGGAAGGTGGGATAGAGATTCCATGGCTTAAATATCCCCCAAAAAGCAGGAAAAGCAGAACCTGGAGGAGAAAAACGTGGAGTTTTCCAGGTGGTTGATGGATGCAGCAGTGAAATGGTTGCACTCAGGGATCTTGGAGGTCTTTCCCCCAAAAAAATTCTGGAAATGGAATTAATCCATCCAAAAGACTCAAAAAGAGATGGGAGTTCCACCTGGGATGGTGAAAGGTGGAAAGAAGAGGGATGAGATGAGATTTGAGGTCCTTTTCCAGCTTAATCCTGGAATT
Source organism: Erpornis zantholeuca (assembly GCA_013400515.1). NCBI lineage: Eukaryota > Metazoa > Chordata > Aves > Passeriformes > Timaliidae > Erpornis > Erpornis zantholeuca. The sequence continues at coordinate 64,917 of VZTN01011097.1, read as the reverse complement.
GGGTGACCTTGGATGCCCTCTGGTGACACCAGAGCGGGACAGGAGCCCATTAACCACGAGCCTGAATCCCAGCCAGCTTTATCCAGTCCTGAGGGAGGAAAATCTTTAAAAAAAAATCTTAATTCCACCTCAAATTAACACTCCAAACAAACAATAACCTCGGCAATTTAACCACCGGGCTATCCTCGTTTTTTTAAACCCATTAAAGATCTTTTTTTAAGGCTTTTAGGACTTGGGGAAGCTCCTTTTCGCTATCCCGGGAAAGCCTCGGGGCTGTGTTTGTCCTGCCCGAGCAAACAGCTCCCACCAAAGCGCCTCTTTTCATCCGCATCCATAAAAATTTTATCATTTTTATTGGATTTCTGGCAACGCCCCGGGAACGTTTTGTGCTTATCCGGGCCCAGATAAGATAGCAGAGGTTGGGCTCGGCTCATTAAAGCTCGGCCTGGCAGCGGTAATTAACGAACTCGCTTTTCCCGGGTGATTGAGAGGGACGAGCAGCTCCGGGAGGATTGAGCTGCTGCGGGAAAAGCTCCGTCCCTGGGCCAAAATCCAGGGATTTTATGATCCAGAGGCTCCGGGGTATGGAGAGCTCTGCGCCCAGGCTGGGTTTAAAGTTTAACAGAGCAGTTTTAAACCGAGCTTTATTGTTTTTTCTAATTTATTCTATTCTATTCTATTCTATTCTATTCTATTCTATTCTATTCTATTCTATTCTATTCTGCTCTATTTCTATTCTATTCTATTCTATTCTATTCTATTCTATTCTATTCTATTCTATTCTATTCTGCTCTATTTCTATTCTATTCTGTTCTATTCTATTCCATTCCATTCCACTCCACTCCACTCCATTCCATTCCACTCCATTCCATTCCATTCTTCTTGTATTCTATTCAAATGTGTGTTATTATATTCTAATTTCTTTTATTGTTATTTTATTCCACTTTATTTAAATTTTATTTTATTCTACTTCAATTTATTTGACTTTATTTCATTCTATTTTATTTCATTTCATTTCAATCTCACCAGTTTTGTATTTCCCATCACTCACTAAATTTCCTCACCCTCACAGATTCGGCCAAGACATCACCTCTGGCTGAAATAACTCCCAAAACAGTGAATTCCTCCCATTTCCATCCCACCTTTTCCGGGAAATCCACGATCAGGGCACTCCTTGCCTTCTACTCCCCCAAGTGGCCACAGCTCCAGGGATTTCCATGGACAGATCCTGCTCCTCTGGATTTGGGAATCCATCAGAGAGGGGGAAATGATCCTCCTGCCAAAAAATCCCTGGGGTTTTTTAGGGCAAATCAAGCAATTCCAGGCAGAATAAAGAGAATTAAAGAGAATTTTCTGGATAGAAGGAAGAGTCTGGGATTAATGATCATCCACAGCCACGGAATGGGAAGAAATCCATGAAATTAAAAAGAAATCCATGAAATGAAGAGAAATCCCCTAAAAAACTGGGAAACTTCACTGCTTTCCATGATGTCATTGGGAAAGTCCCAATCCTGGATCCTAAATCAGCTCCCGGTGGGGAACTGGGAGGGAAAAAGGGAATTAAAGCTCAGCTTTATCTGCCAGGGAGGCTTTGCCTGCTCAGATGTAAACACCTTAATTAAGGCGCCCCAATTAATTCGCTCCCAATTAAAGCTCTCCCAATTCCAGACCCTCTGGAATTCAGCTCCTGGAAGGTCACTGGAGTTCACCTGTCCCGAAATTCTCAAGGTTATTCTGCTGATTGATCCTTCAGGCTGGGAATTCCTTCAGGAATGGGAATAATTCCTAAAGGAAACCTCCCTGCAGAGCCAGCTCAGCTCTCCCTGAGAGCAGCAAAGCCTTGGAATTTGATTTTCCCAACATTATTCCCCTCCTTGTTCTCCTGTTTTATTTTCCAGGAGGTTTTTGACAGGCTCCAAACTAAAATATGATGGAATATTCAGGATTTTTCCCCCACTTCATCCCTCTCCTCTCCTCATTGGGATTCTCTTTTCCAGCCTGTCCTCATCAGAAATAATTTCCTTCCTGAAATTGTGTTGGAGAAGGAGGAAATTCTGGAATTAAAAGCAAAGCAACCCCTGCCTAATTATTATTATTATTCCTAATTATTGCCATTAAAATATCCAATATTTCCACTGGATTCATTCTTGAGATAAAAATTCCACCTGGATTTTTCTGGTTTTTAACACTTTGAGGCTCTTCCTGCTGTTTGTGTGCTGAGATTTCCCAGCTGGGAATTGCAAAGGAGCAGCTCTGGAGTTTCTCCCCCCCAAAAAAAATGTGGATTCCCAATTTTTAACAATTCCTGCAGGGGAAAAAACCTCCACCAGCTGCTCCCATTGTGGTTTTAAGGGAGGGAAGAGGTAAAATTAAAAAGGATTAAAACATCCATCAGGTTGGAGGGACAGGGATGGAATTCCAGAGGATCCCAAGTGCCAGCAGGTGTCACCCATCCACCACCGAGAGTCCTGGAAGGGAAAAGCTTGGAGGGAAAGGTTTTTTGGGAAGGGAACAGAACCCAAGAACATTCCTGAACTGGGATCCAGGTTCGTTCCTGTTTTCCACAGCCACGATCCAGCTAACCCCAGGGAATGAGGAATGGGAGCCATTTTTGCCTCTTTTAGAGTTATTTGGGATTTTTTTTCCAGCTCTGTTTTCACACCCAAAGGGTCAGTGGGAATTCCAATCCCACCCTTATCCCTGAAAACAATTCCAGGGGCAAGGATCAACAACAAAACCATCGTGGAACAGTGACCAAATTCCCAAATATCCCAGATTTGGAGGTTAGGGTTGGGAATTTTCTGCCAAATTTATGGAATTCCTCAAAAATGGTTTGGATTTGATGGGATCTGGCAGCAGATCCCAGTGGGAATCATCTTCCTCTGGTGCTGATAAGAGATTTAATCAGAATCTCCTCAGCCAGGCAGGCCCTGAACTCCCCTCACACCAGAACCCCGCAGCTCGTTATGTAACGAGTTAATTTGCATATGCAAATGAGGCGCTTCCCCGCTCTTCACTCACTCCTAAATTATCTCTGGCTCCAGAAATCATTTCTGGGGCTGTTTTAAGCTCTGCCAAAAGGAGTTGGAGCAGCTAAAATTGGGTTTATTTTGGGTGTGTTTATGCAGATTTATAAATAGGGAAAAACCTGGGAGAAGCCCAAATCATTCCATGGTTCTATTCCAGAAATATATTTTAAAACAGAATAAATATAAATAAATAGATTGAAATGTATAAATCTATTTTACTTTTTTTTTCCCCCAAGGTCTCCCTTTTCCTTTTTTTTGCTGCCTATTTTTACCATTTCCACCTGGAGTTTTCCTGCCAGCAGGCAAAAAAATTTGACTTTTCCCAAATAAACTGAATTTTAAAGGTGTAAAAACCCAGCCCAGCCTCATTATCCTGCTTTAAACCCAGCAGGATCCAGCACTGAAGCAATTCTTATTTATTTTCCCTCAGTTTTGGTGGCAGCAATGCCCCAGATGAGCTGAAATCCAAACTCCTTGGGTGTTAATTCTGTTCCCTTCATTTGGGCTTAAAAAGGAAACACAGAAGGACCTCCAGAGACATTAGAAACAAAACAAAAAAGAGCAAAAACCCAATTAAAAAAGCTGACATCTCTTTATTTTGGCACCAGTTAAAAAGATACAAAGACATTAAATATCTGGGTTGTTAAAGCCGAGTTTTAAAGCACATTATTGTTATTTTTGAGGGAGATGGAAACCAGAACATCACATTTTAAATGGATTTGACAGAGCTAAGGATGGAGAAACCCACAAAACCCAAACTAAACCCAGAAAACCCAAAATTAAACCCAAAAAACCCAAACTAAACCCAGAAAACCCAAAATTAAACCCACAAAACTCAAACTAACCCAGAAAACCCCAAATTAAACCCACAAAACCCAAACTAAACCCAGAAAACCCCAAATTAAACCCACAAAACCCAAACTAACCCAGAAAACCCCAAATTAAACCCACAAAACCCAAACTAACCCAGAAAACCCAAAATTAAACCCAAAAAACTCAACCACAAAACCCAAACAAAACCCCGAAAACCCAAAACTAAATCCACAAAACTCAGCCCCGAAACCCAAAATGAAACCCACAAAACTCAACCACCAAACCCAAAATTAAACCCAAAAAAACCAAACCTTAACCCCAAACCCAAACCCCCAAAACCCAACCAGGAGTTCACAGCGAGGACAGAGCAGAACCACATTAAAAAATGAGTAAAAATCTCAGGATTTTGAAGTTTTCTGGGTAAAAATCTTGGGATTTTAGCATTTTCTGGGCGTTATCACAGAGAAAAACTCGATTTTAATTCCACACAAAACTCGATTTTAAATTCCACACAAAACTTGATTTTTAGACAACATCAAATCAAACCCCACTCGAGGAGAAGACACAGAAAAATCCTTCAATAAATTAAATTTTAGGAATTAAGCAGGACAAGAATCCATGGACACAGAAATTCCCTGCTCCAGAGCTGCAGTTTCTTGGCATTATTTGCATAGTTACTCCCTTTTCCCCCTCAGCAATTAGGAAAATCCTCAGGAATTCTTAATTTCACCATAAAACCTCCATGATTTCTACCTGGGGAGGGGAAAAAAAGTCTCAGCAGCACAGAGAGAGATTGAAATGAGAAAAATCCAAGTTGGATTTTCTCAAATCCTCGAAGTAATTTCACATGGGAAAGGTTTCAAGTGGAATTCCCTGGCCAGGAGGAAAATAATTTTATTTTTTATCATGACAGAGAGGAAAAAATCATTAATTTTTTCTTTTGCCACAGGAGCCTCTCCATGATTTTTGGATCCCACAAAAACCTCATTGTTTCTAGGAGATAAAAGCCAATCCAACTGCCCTGAAATTCCCAGAAAATGAGATTATTCCATAGGATAAATTGATCTCTTCCCATGCCAAGTTTTCCTCCTGGAAGGTTTTAACCCCAGGGGAAAGGGAATGTGGACTCTCCATGTGGGAGTCAGCTCCAGGACAGTTTTGTCCTCATTTTCCCATAAAAAACCCCCAGGAGAACCAACTGTTCCCATTGCTGTCCCTGCCAGGGGCTGCTGAGGGAAAGCTTCCAAAGGATTTATTTTGGGATCAATGCAGGGAGGTGAGAATGCTCAGAGCTGGAATTCCAGGTGGTGACAGTGACATTTCCATGGATTTAGGAACCTCAGGCTCGGATGGATCCCAAAGCCACCCCAGGCAGGAAAAAAAAAAGTCATTTTCCAGCTATTTTAACTTCCCCAGAGAGAAATTCCTCAGGCAGGAACAGGATCCAGGTTGGGGGATGTTGAGGCTGGTGCTTGGAATTAGGGAATGCCTGTGGAGCTCAGTCCTGCCCTGCAGATTTTAGGGATTGACCATAAAAAAATCCCATTATTGCAGGGGCAGGAGTTGTCCTAATCCCTCCAGCTCACCCCAAACATCCCTGACTGCTCCCAAACCAGGAATTCTGCTTTTCCTTCCCCGGGGAATGAACGAAGCTGGCAGGGCCAACCCTTGCAGGGCTCTTTATCCAAGGACTGAGCTGGAAGAGTTCCCCCAAAGATTCCCAAATTTGGGATCAGGCCCGGATTGAGCACCAAGGACAGCTCTGGAGAGCAGGACAACACTCCAGTGTTTGCTTCCAAAGGATTCTGCATCCTAATTATTGTCATCATTAATTAGTCATCATTAATTAGTCATCATTAATCCCTGTCACACTGTCCTACAGGTTAAAGCAGTGGCACTTAACGAGAGGCTCCCATCCTGGAGTGGATCCACATCCCAATCCCAGGATTTTGAGGCCTCCAGCACTGTCACCTCTGGATTTAGGGTCACACCACAGGGACAGCACCGAGATTCCTTAAGGATCTCCCCACAGCAGGGAAAATCCCCCAAATTCCTTAAGGATTCTCCTCACAAATCCCTTAAGGATTCTCCCCACAGCAGGGAAAATGCACAAAGATTCCATAAGGATTCTCCTCACAGATTTCTTAAGTATTTTCCCCACAAATCCCTTAAGGATTCTCCCCAGAGTGGAGAAAATGCACCAAGATTCCTCAAGGATTCTCCTCAGAAATCCCTTAAGGATTCTCCCCACAAATTCCTTAAGGATTATCTCCACAAGTTCCTTAAAGGTTCTCCCCACAGCAGGGAAAATGCACCAAGATTCCTTAAGGATTCTCCCCACAAATCCCTTAAGGATTCTCCCCACAAATTCCTTAAGGATTCTCCTCACAGATTCCTTAAGGATTCTCCCCACAAGTTCCTTAAGGCCTCTCCTCACAAATTCCTTAAGGATTCTCCCCACAAATTCCTTAAGGATTCTCCCCACAAGTTCCTTAAGGATTCTCCCCACAAGTTCCTTAGGGACTCTCCTCACAAATTCCCTCCGGATTCTCCCCGCAGCCTCTAGAGGAGCAGGGACAGGTCCCCGCCAAGTCCCCAAAGGTCACCGAGCCGGCGCCACCTTCTCACTCGGGATGATTTGGCACAAACCCTTCGGCTTCCTGCGGGAATCCAGCGGCTCGCAGAGCTCTCCCCGGCACTCCCCGGCGGCGGGAGCAGGGCCGGGCCGGTCCCGGGCGGGGCTCAGACGTTGCTGACGCGGCTGTCGGCCGGGGCCAGGCCGGGCGGACCCAGGGAGCGCTCGCGGCGAACGTAGCGCGGCTTCCGCACTGCAAGGCACCAAAACGCCCTCAAAACTGCTGGAAAACGTGGGTTTGGGCAGGAATTCCCACAGGAAAAAGCAGGTGGGATGTGGGAATTGCTGCCCGGAGGAGGTTTGGAGGGACCCAAAAACCCTGCGGTGATCATGGGTGTGGTGTTTGGGGTAAAGGGGGAATGGGCACGGCTTGGATTTGGATCCTGGAGATCTTTTCCAACTTCCAGGATCCCGAGAATTCCCAACTCCATCCAGCAATTCCTGAGGGAACCAAAGCCACAAACGACCCCAAAAGGGAACCTCAACCCACAAAACTTCAACCACAAAACCCCAAATGAAACCCACAAAGCCAAACCTTAACCGCATTCCATTGGATTTGTGTCCCCTCCACACATTCCATGGCTTTATCCCAAGAATTATTTGGATTTTCTGTTTATTTTTAGCCTTTCCACGTGGAGTTTTCGTGCTTTTTTTAGGTAACAGGTGAAAATAGCACATTCCAGGGAAAAATTCCTCACCTGAAGAAGCTGGAGGAAGGATCATGGATGCCTGTGGGACAGGAGAAGGATAACGTGAAAAAAAGAACTTTTAAACAGTTTTTCCTTGAAAAATCATGGAATTTTTGAGGGTTCCATTAATATTCATGTCAAAAAAAATCAATTTTAAGAGCCTTTCCTTAAAATATTCAGGAATTTTTAAGAATTGCAGTAATATTCATGTTTAAAAAAGCACTTTTTAAGAGTTTTTCCTTAAAAAATCCAGGAATTTTTTAGGGCTCCAATAATTTTCACTGTGTACAGAGTTTTTCTAGGAAAAATAAACATAATCCATAATTTTTCACTTTTTGTCCCAGTTTGGATACAAAGAACCCCAAAATATCTTATTTCAGTCACATTTATCAATTAAGGAGTTGCTTAATAAAGTACACATTTAGTTAATTAAAATTGAAATGATTGTTTAATAAAGTTGAAATTATTTATTTAATGTTTTATCTTGTTCCAATAAAAAAAGAATTCACTCACTGTTTCACTGGGCTGGAGAACAGATGCTAAAAGAGAAAAAAAAAGAGATTAATTTAGATTATTTTAATTAATTTAGGTTATTTTAATTAATTTAGAAGGCTGGAATTGTAAATTTTGCAAAAAAACATCCACAAAAGGAATAATTTTATTGTTAAAAAATTAATTTTGGCCCAAAATCCAACCAAAATATTTTAAAATCCCATTTATAGAATTTATTGGGGGTAGGACTCTCAGGATTGGAGAATTTATCAGCACAAAATAGGAATTTATCAGCTTAAAATGCGAATTTTCTCCACAAAATGGGGAATTCAGGCCTCAAAGAGCCACTTTTGGGGCCTTGGATCTGAAAAAATCCCACAGAAACCAGGAATGGGATGATCCCTGAAATTCCTGTGAACAGATCCAACATTTTTAGGCAGAGTCTGGAATTTTTTTTTTGCTCCATCCACGCTTTAATTTGGATTTTTGGGGAATTCTTTCCAAGTTTGGCAGTGAAACATGAAGGAAATTCACCAAAAATCAGCTTTATTTCAACAGAAAGAGCCTAACACAGCAAATTCCTGAGCATGGGAATTCAAATCAATCCCAAATCAGCCCCAAATCCATGGAAAACACCAGGAAAAATTTGGGATAATCAGGGAAAAAGCAACAACTCCGAGGAGTTAAAACCCAACCGTGAGGAGATTTCAATGCAAAACTCCAATTGAAATCAATTAACAAAGCAAAGTTCATTAGGGAATGGATAATTAAAGGATTTTTTTTTTACCTTTGTTCCTTCTGTAGAAAATATTTGGGAGTTTGTTTGCTCGTTTGAGGTAGAAGAAAGAAGCCACGGAGAGGATGAGGAACAAACTGATGAAAAAAGTGCCCAAAATGAGGGAAACTGCAACCTCTGGGCCCCCTGGGAGAAAAATCAGCACAAAAAAAGAGAGGAAAAAAATCTGTTTTTTTCAATAAAAATCCCTCCTGGTGAAAGGGTGAAATGAAAATAAAGAGCAAATCCCTGATATTTGGGATGATTCTGTGTGCTGGAAAATGGATTTGGGGGCAGGGGGAAAATGGGAGAGGGAGCAACAGCTCCCAGGGGCTCCTCTTTCAATCGATTTGAACAAATGAAGTCACTTTTTAAACTCATTAAATCGCTTTTTTAGTGCATTAAATCCATTTGAAAACTCAGTTTAACAAATGAAATCCCCTTTTAAACTCGTTAAATCACCTTTTTAACCCATTAAAATCACTTTTTAAATTCATTTTAACGAATTAAATGCCTTTTTAAACTCATTAAATCACATTCTAAACGAATTAAATCACTTTTTAAACTACTCATTTGATATTAAACCACTTTGAGCTCATCCAATCCCTTCTCCTCCCAACCCCAAATCCCTGGAGCAGAGGCAATAATTCCTAAATCTGCCCCAAATTCCATGCACTCACCCAAGGTGTGGACAAAAGGAGTCCCAGAGCTCATGTTCATCTGGGAATGGATCCCTCTGCCCCCAGCTGCAAATAAAAGNAACGAATTAAATCACTTTTTAAACTCATTAAATCACTTTTTAAATGCATTTTAACAAATCATCACTTTTTAAGCTAATTTTAACACATTAAATCACTTTTTAAATGCATTAAACCACTTTTTAAACACATTTTAACAAATTAAATCACTTTATTTGAAATCACTTTTTAACACATTAAATCACTTTTTAAGCTCATTTTAACACATTAAATCACTTTTTAATCAAATTAAATCACATTTTAAGCTCATTTAAAGCATTAAATCACTTTTTAAACAAATTAAATAATTTTTTAAGCTCATTTTAAAGCATTAAATCACTTTTTAAACAAATTAAATAAGTTTTTAAACTCATTTTAACACATTAAATCACTTTTTAATCAAATTAAATCACTTTTTAAGCTCATTTTAAAGCATTAAATCACTTTTTAATCAAATTAAATCACTTTTTAAGCTCATTTTAAAGCATTAAATCACTTTTAAAACAAATTAAATAAGTTTTTAAACTCATTTTAAAGCATTAAATCACTTTTTAATCAAATTAAATCACTTTTTTTTGAACTCATTTGATATTAAACCACTTTGAGCTCATCCAATCCCTTCTCCTCCCAACCCCAAATCCCTGGAGCAGAGGCAATAATTCCTAAATCTGCCCCAAATTCCATGCACTCACCCAAGGTGTGGACAAAAGGAGTCCCAGAGCTCATGTTCATCTGGGAATGGATCCCTCTGCCCCCAGCTGCAAATAAAAGCATGGAATTAAAAAATAGCTGCAAATAAAACCATGGAATTAAAAAATAGCTGCAAATAAAACCATGCAATTAAAAAATAGCTGCAAATAAAACCCATTCCCATCCCAAATTTGGGCATTTTCCCACCAAATTCCCAAATTTCTGCAGCTTTTGCAGCTCTGAGTCCAGCGAGGACTTTGGGGGAGTTTATTTTTAAAGGATTTGGGATAAAAATCTCCATTTTTGGGTGGATTTTGGTGGAGTTTTTTCCCTGGGATTTAGGATAAAAATCTCCATTTTTGAGTGGATTTTGGTGGAGTTTTTCCTTGGGATTTAGGATAAAAATCTCCATTTTTGGGTGGATTTTGTGGAGTTTTTCCCTAGGACTTAGGATAAAAATCTCCATTTTTGGGTGGATTTTGGTGGAGTTTTTCCCTGCAGGAATCGATGTCGATGAATTGATAAAAATGCATGCAATTAATTGAAATTAATTGGAATGAATGTAATTAAAACCTCACCATTTCTGCACTCGCTGAGGTTGTGCCCAGAGGGGCTGGGCAAGGTTTCATTCCTGCATTTAATGCAATTGCTGCTCCCATCCTCATTCCACCTCCTGTAGCATCCTGCCCCCAAAAAAAAAAACATGGAAAAAGGGATAAAAACCAACAAAAGTGACATTGCACAGCAAAAATTCCCAATTTTCTGCTCATTCCCAGCTTTCAGAGGGAAAAACCAGCAGAAATTCCCATTTTTTGGGGGGATACAAGCAGCTCCTGCTTCCTCTTCTCCCACACTAAAGAGGTTTTATTCCCAATATTTATCCCAGGAAATTAATATTCCCAATATTTATCCCAGGAAATTAATATTCCCAATGTTTATGCCAAGAAATTATTATTCCAAATGTTAAATACAGCTTTTATTTCCAATAAAACACAGCTTTCCATGGGGCCAAAAGGAAAAGGAATGACAAGGAAATAACAGCAATTAATTAATGAATTTTCACTCCCCAGCTGCTGAGTTTTGGTGTTAAAAATCCGAAATTTTTAGAAATTTCTGGGAATTTTTGATCCCTGGAAGTGTTCCAAGCCAGGCTGGGCAGGGCTTGGTCTGTACCCATGGGATAAATGAATTTTAAGGTCTTTTTTCAACCCAAATCATCCCAAAATTCCTGGATTTTATTCCAAATAATTCCATACCTGGGCTGCACTGGTGAGTGACAGGGCAGGAGCTGTTGGAATCCAACATCTCCACACAACATTCTGGCTCCAAGACCTACAGAGAGAAATTCCCAGTGCAATTCCCATTTTTCCATTGAGGAAAAAACCCCAAAAACTAAAAAAAAATCTCCAGAAATTGAGGAATAATTCACTTAAAACCTGGATTTTTTTTTTTCAAGGTTTGCTGGTTTTTTTTTTTTTTTTGTTTTATAAATCAATTGGATTTTTCTTTTAGAAATAAAATATAGAAAAATTTGTTATAAAAGCCAAAATTATTTCCAAATTCAAATGCTCCCCAAACCCCTCTGAGAAAAATCAACCAGGATTTCCAACATGGAAAATTTTCCAGGTACATCCACCCTAAAAAATGCTTAAAACAGTTTTTTTTTTTAATAAAAATAGAGTAATTTTAGATAAAAATAACAGACTTGGTCTGGATTCAGCCACAGTAAAATTGAAATAAAAATGAAAAAAAGCAGCAAATTTTATTCAGTTTATTAGCAACACAATCAAGAGTGAGGGTGAGAGATCAAAGGTATCAGGAGGAGCAGTTGGGGCTTTAAAAATGAAATGAGCAGGGAAAAAAGAACAAATTTTACTGAGTGACAGCAAAAAAACCACAAAATATTCAGAGATGAAAAGTTTTCAATCAGTTTTTTTAGAGGTTTTGGATTCTCTTAAAACAAGAATTTTCTACTTTCTACTTTGAATTTTTTTGGTGACTTGAAGTTTTTGAGCTGCTCAGTCGTTAAAAAGTGAAATTTTGGGGCTGCTTTGAGGTTAAATTGATAAATATTTTTTAAAAATGAGATTATTTTTGGCTTCTCAAGATGCTTTTCCCTCATAGTTTTGCATCCCAGAGGGGCTGGGAGAATTCCCTGCTTTAAGAAGGAATCAGAGGAAAATGGGGAAATTTCAGGGAATGCTGAGTTTGGAGCAGGAATTCCTGAATTCTGCACTTTTAGGAAGTGCAGGAGGAGAGGAAAAGAACCTGGAGTGGAGAAATCATGGAGCACCCACCGAGTTCTCTGTGGATTTTCCAGCAACTTCTGCCATGAGCCTCGTGAGGAGAAGCACAAAGGGCACCTCCATTGCAGGAGAGACACTGGGCTGGGTAAAAATGGGAATAAATTCCAATTATTTATCAATAACAGGGAATAAATTCCAATTATTTATCAATAACAGGGAATAAATTCAAATTATTCATTAATAACACAGGAATTCTACTTCCATAGGGCACCTCCATTGCAGGAGAGACACTGGGCTGGGTAAAAACAGGGAATAAATTCCAATTATTTATCAATAACAGGGAATAAATTCCAATTATTCATTAATAACACAGGAATTCTGCCTTCATAGGGCACCTCCATTGCAGGAGAGACACGGGGCTGGGTAAAAATGGGAATAAATTCAAATTCTTTATTAATAACAGGGAATAAATTCAAATTCTTTATTAATAACATGGAATAAATTCCAATTATTCATTAATAACACAGAAATTCTGCCTTCATAGGGCACCTCCATTGCCAGGAGAGACACAGGGCTGGGTAAAACCAGAATAAATTTCAATTATTTATAAATAACAGGGAATAAATTCAAATTACTTATAAATAACATGGAATAAATTCAAATTCTTTATTAAAAACATGGAATAAATTCAAATTCTTTATTAATAACGTGGGAATTCTGCTCCCCTTTGTTAAGGAAGTTTTGCCAAGGCACCTTTTGGGTTGGAAATTCAACATTCCCTGGATTTGGGTGGAATGGAGCAGGGAGGGAAAGCCTTACCTTGGATTTTCCTAGGCAGGATTGTCCCTGTGGTTGCTAAGGAACGAGGAGAGCTCCAAGTGAGGCAGGCAGGGACAATGGCAGCAGCTGGGAAAGCACTGGGATCCAAGGAGAGGAGCCTGGGCTGCCCTGGGAGCACATGGAAAAGGGAATTCTGTTTGATTCAAGCCTTGCCAGGGAGGGATCAGGGATTTGTTTGGGTTTTAAAGGAGTTTTTTTTTATTTGGGATGGAATTTGGAATTTCCTGCTCAGTCTGCCCCAAATGCTGGTTCTGCTTCTGTAAATGGTGGTGGAATTGCACAGAATTCTGTGGATTTTACAGGAAGTTGGGAGGAAGTGGAAAGGGGAAGGGAAAAAGGGAGGGGAAAAAGGGAAGGGGAAAGGGAGGGGGAAAAGGGAGGGGGAAAAGGGAGGAAAAAATGGGAGGGGAAAAAAGGAAGGGAAAAAAAGGAGGGGAAAAGGGAGGGGAAAAGGAAGCAAAAAAGGGAGGGGGAAAAAAGAAGAGAAAAAAGGGAGGGGAAGAAAGGGAAAAAAGGGAAGAAAGGAAAAAGGGGAAGGGATAAGGACAAGGAAAAGGCAGCAGCTCACACTTGATCTGCAGCTGCTGAGCCACTCCCTGTGTCAACAAAATCACCCTCCCTGATCTCCAGGAAATAATGCTGGGAGCCATTCCAGGGGCAGGAATCCTCCTCCAAAACCAGGCTTGAGGAAAACAGATTCTTTATATCATAAATAAAACATGGGGACTGAAAAAAAATCCTTTTAAAAGAGGGAAGTGCCTGGGAAAAAAGCCTTTAACTGGAAGAGAAAACTCCTTTAGTGCCTCATTTCACAGCCCAAAAATGGGTTCCTGGTTTTGTGAGCTAAAACTGTGGAGGAGTTTTTAAATCCCTGCCAAAGAGGAGTCCTGAGGCCTTAGTTGTTTTTCTGAAGGAAAGAAAAAAAATCATGGAGCAGCTCCTGGGATTAATTTCCTGATTTTTTTATTATTTTTTTGGTAATTAAATCATTTCCACCCAGCCCCAGCTTCAAAATGAGATTAATTCAGCTCGGTGGGGGAAGTTGTGATGATTCCCTGAAAGCTCCAAGATCATAAAAATCCTGAAAATCACATTCCAATCTCACAATTCCAACTGATTTTTCCAGTGGGAATCTGGGCAGGGCAGGAAAAGCTTCCACTGCCACCAACCCTTCCAATTTAAGCCAAATAATGTTAATTATGATCTAATTTTAAAGCAGGATGTGCCCAGGGATGAGTGGATTTTAACCACACACAGAGTTTGCTTTGTTATCCATTGGTTTTCCACAATTTATCTTCAGGGATGAGGTGAAAAATGAAAGAATTCCTCTGTGGGGGGAGAAAACAATTGGAGTGGCTAAAAATATTTTATAAATATTTTTAATAAGCTTTTCATTGATTTGGAGGTTTTTCTCAATACCTAATTATTAAAATAGCTATTAATTCCCTATTAATATAGAGAAGAGCAAGAGAACACAGACAAGGGAGGATTATTTATTATAAAATAGAATCAAATTCAATTATTATTTAAACAATAGATTGTTCTTACCTAGAAAAACACCACTGATGAGGAAGCCATAATTCTATTTGTGGGGAAAAATCACTTTTAAATGCCAGATGCTGCTCGTGGGGAAGGGCAGGAGCTCAATCAGCTCAGCACAGCTTGGATTTCCATCCCTAAAATAAACCAGGACACAATCAAGAGCTGCATTGATGATTTTTGGCCCCATCTGCCCTGCAGCTCTCCCAGCCACTGGATCAAATCAGCAGCCAATAATTTTTATTTCCATCACACAGAGGCAATATTTAAACATTTTATTGATCTGGAGGTGTTGGGGTTTTTATTGAGCTGGGTTTAAAGCAAAGCTGAGCTTAAAATGTGGCTTTAAAGCTCCTGAACACATAAAATATTTGGGGTTTTTTTCCTTAATTTACATTTTACTGCAAGCCCCACAATTATTTCTTCACAGCCTGGTGGGTTCTCTATCAGCCAGTAATAATTAGCAGCTTATTAGCATAATATTTAAATTCAATCTCTGTGAATGAGGCAGAAAATCAAGCCAGGGATGGGACACTAAAAATGAACTTTTTAGGGTCATAGACCCTAAAAAAAAAAAAAAAAATCAGATTTAAATATCTGTATTTTTAAAATGCAAGAATGTGGGAAAATATATCAAAATATTCCTCAAATCCCACCTGAGGAAGAGCTTGTGGACTCCTAGCAGGGAATAAATCCAGCATGGAACTCCCAGGAGAGCAAATTCCAGCAGGGATTTGAGCTTTTAATGGCTCTCACTCCTCAAAAGCACAGAGGGAACAACTCATTTTTGTGTTTTCTGGTCAAACACAACATCCTGCTGCCACCAAGGGTGAGGTTTTACCTCCTAATTTCAAATTTAAAGAGGAAAAAAAAAAGCCCTAAAATCTTCAAGAGATCCAGGATCCACCAACACCGAGGAGGGGAGGGGAAGGTTGAGTTTTGAAATGAAGCTCCAGGGGAGATTTGGATTCAATATTGGGAAGGAATTGTTCCTTCTTGAGGGGCTGGGATGGAATTCCCAGAGAATTTCTGGCTGCCCCAGGCCAGTTTGGGATGGTGAGAGGTGGATCTGGATGAGTTTAAATTCCCTCCAACCCAACCCAACCCAGGATTCTGCACTACAAAAATCTCCTCAGCATCCAACACCCACAGCAAAATGATTTCCCCCTAAAATCTGTTCCACGTTTGGCAGCATTTTCCCTGTGGATTAGGGCAAAAAAAAATAAGAATTAAAAAAAAAAGAGCCAGAATGCCACGCACAAGCTGCTGCCCAAATTAGCAAATATTTCTGCCTCAGGATTCTCCTGCCAGCGCAGTGTGGGGAAAGGCAGGCGAGGGAATCCAAACAAGGATTTCACACCTCGAGTGTCACGTTTGAAACAAATCCTCAATTTCTGTCAGCTCGGATCCCCAGCGCCACCAAACACAGAAATCAAACCCAGCTCGGGGAATTCTTCCTCTTTGTTGCTTCTCCAAAGCAACACAAACAACTCAGGGACAACAAGGCTTTTTTCCTCCCCACTCCTGGATGCAAAAATACTTTAATTTATCTTTACAGTTGCCATTCTTTCTGCTGTGTTATCGGCACCTTCCTGGCTGGAAGTGTGGCTGGAGCTCGGGAATGACTTCAGCAGCTGGGGAAGGATGGAAATGAAGGCAAACTCTGCCTGAATTCCAGGTGGTTTCATAATTCCCTGCCTTTGAAACCACACCACACCCGCAAAGGCTTCGATTCTGGAGTGCCAGAGCTGAGAGCAGAAGCAGAGGTGCTCTAAAAGTCGAAGTGATTAAACAGAGAGAGGAATCCGAGGGTTTTAAAAGCTGCAAAGTGTCACTCACCGGCTCCTGCAGGCTCCCGGGAGCTCTGTGCTCCTCGCCCAGCTCCGGGCCGACACCCGAGCCTCGTGGCTCGCTGCTCATTCCCCTCCGCAGCCGTTTCACAACGAACCTGCCGTGGCAGAGGCAGATAAAGGTCGGAACAAAACAATCTTTTATCAATCCCAGCTGGAGGAGGACTCGTTTTTCCAGCTTTGAGCATCCTGCCCTTCCACGGCTGGGATTTTGCAACGCTGGCCGCAATTAAAACCTCGGTGCCGCAGACAATGAGAGGCACCTTAAGCCAGGCTTTGCTGCAAAAGCTGAGCCGCACCTGAGCAAACATTCATTTAATATTTACTGCCGGGACATGTTCTGCTCTTACAGAGCTTGGTGCAGCCGGAAAAATCGGGAGAAATCAATGTTCTGTGGGGAAAAGGGATGTGGGAATGGATACAGGGACGTGGGAATGGATACAGGGATGTGGGAATGGATACAGGGATCTGGGAATGGATACAGGGATCTGGGAATGGATAAAGGCACGGTCTGGGGTGGAAGGGATTTAAAGGTCATTCAGTGCCATGGGCAGGGACAATTTTCACTGAGCCAGGAGGCTCCAAGCCCCGTCCAGCCCAGCCTTGGGCACTGCCAGGGATGGAGTATCCATGGAGTAACCCTCAGCACCCTCACGGGGAGGGATTTGTTCCCGATATCCAACCCAAAGCCACTCTCTTTCACTTGGGATTCATTCCCCCTTGTCCTGTCACTCCATGCCTTGGAAATATTCCCTTCCCATCTTTCCTGGAGCTCCTTTAGGCAGTGGAAGGCCACAATTAGGTCACTCCAAAGCTTTCTTTCTCCAGGCTGAATAATTCCACTGTTTCCATGGCAAATTTGGGGTTTTTTCACCCCTAAGCGGTGCACCAAAAATCCGTATTATTGGGGTATGGATTTGGGGGAAGTTTAGCTAAAAAAGACACAGCAAAACAATAACACCTAATACCTACACGGCCAAAAACCTCAGCTTGGTAAAAAACTATATTAAACCGAGTTAATTTATTAGGAAATAAAGCACCCCAAAGTTTCAGCGGGGGGATGAGAAGGAGAGGATTCGTTTCCAAACGCAGCAGGAACCAGCTGGCCCCAAAAGCGCTGGGCAAGGAGGAGGAACGAGGGGCGATTTTTTTATCCTAAAGCCAAACCCCCTCCGACCCCTCCGGCGCGGGGATCGAGAGCTTTTCCCTGGAGAACCTGGTGAATCCATGAGCCGCCGCTGCCCCCCCCGGCTCTCCGCGAACAATGAGGCCCCACCCGGGGCTCTCCGCCCGCCCCGAGGGTCGCTGCCCATGCCCGTTCCCCCTCCGGTCGCCTNCAACTCCCGGCGTGCCCCGCGCGGGCGCCGCCATTTTAGGCGTTGCCTGGCAACGCTGACGCGGCGGGGAGGGAGGAGGCTGTGGGGTCGAGGCCTGGGCGCCCAAAATTCCTTCGGGAATTCGGGGAAAAGTGGGAAGAGCTGGGCCGGATGTGGCTGCTCCATCCCAGCGAGTATCCAAGGCTAGCTTGGACAGGATTTAATATCTCTCCCAACCCAAAGCATTCCCGGATTCCATGAAGGAAACCTTTGAGCATCCTCTGAGCCATTGTACCAAGTCCTGCAGAGATTTGAAACGAGAGGCGACATAAAAACTGCACTTCTGACCTCAAATCTTCACCTGGAGATTTTTTGGGATCCTTTTCCCAGCCCTTTGAGCAGCATTCCACGGATTTTTCATGGAGTTTTTCTTGCCTGAAAGATCCAGTGCCTGCAAGAGGAGTCAATTCCAGATCCCAAATTTCTTCCCTTTCCTGATTTTTAGGGAGATAAAGCAATCCCAAATCTGTTTTTTTTTCCAATTTTTAGGGTAAGGAAGCAATTCCAGACCCCAAATTTTCACAGACACCTTGGAACTTAAAACCAGCTCCATCCAAATAATTCCCTCTAATTTAATTATTAACTAATTAATTATTAATCAATCATTACTAATCCCACCAGGATGCCCTGCCCATCACCTGCCTCACCAGCTGGATTNTAATATATATTTTAGCGAGGAAAACGAAATCCCAGCTGATTTTTTGGGGTTAATCCTGAAGGTTTCAAAGCAGAAAATGAATAAAAAAGTGTTGAGGAGATGAATTAAAAAAGAAAACAACAGATGGATTTTAAAGCTGTGTGGGCTCCAGGAGGGAAGGAGATAAACAATTCACAGCTCCCACAGTTTGATAAGGGAGAAAAGTTATTAAAAAAAACCAACAATAAATTGTTTTTCTGGCCCAGGCTGCTCTGAAGTGGTGACAAAATTCGAGTCCTGAGCTGTTTCCCTCCCTCCCCTTCATTTCACAGCACAGACTTAGCAGAGCTTTTCACTTTTAGCATTTCGTGAGGGTTTTTTGGAAGCTGAACCAGCTGAAATTCAACTTTTTCTCCTCAGAGCTGCAACAAAAACCACACGAGGACAAAAAGCACCTCAAAGAAATCCTGAATTAACACTAAGACACGAATTGATGCTGTTTAAAAAACCCCAAAAAACCCCAAAATTCAAATTCACAGTGCCAGAATATGGATGGGAAACCTTTTTTGCTGCTCAGAACATGGGAAAAAATGTTCTTTTTACTGTAAAACTGTTGCCACACTCGCTGGGTTTGTGGTTTTTGGTGACAGTGAAGCACTGAGAGAGCACCCAGACTTTGAGTAATTCCACTACTCCTGGTGTAAGGGCTGAGTAAAACTTGCTCTGAGCAGCACTTTTAATCTTTTTTATTTTTATCTTTCTTTTTTCATTTTTATTTTTATTTTTTTTCTCTGATGGAGGAGGAAAAATGATAAAAAAAAAAGTCCTTTATGGAGAAGAAAATATCTTTATTTTCCTCAGGCAAACTGAAAATTTGCCAGGGATGTCAGGGAGCTGCAAACTCCTGTGAGTTTATTCAGCAAGAATTAAAAATCTCCTTTTCATGTGGTTTATTTCTCCTTTTCACCCCTTGGTATTTTGCATGGGGATGAGGAGCAGCACCTCCCACCATCCTGGAGCTTTCCTAATTCTTTGGAGCACAAATCCATGTAAATTTGGCATTTCCAAGCCAGCTCCTGATTTCCCTCAGGGCTTTTGCTGACAAAAGGATTGTGGGGGTGCAAATTTAAAACCCTCAAAGGCCTCCTTTAGGCAAATTTGGAGCTGTTCCTCACCTGTATTTTGCTGGTTTTAACATGAGGAAAATCCACTTTTCCACTTAAATTATTCCTCCATGAACGCAGAAAAGATTCCTGGAGGTTTTTTGGTGTCTTCCCTGAACTTTTTTAGTACTGGAAATTGCAAATTATACACAAAATATAGGTTGGTTTTGTCTGCTTGTTCTTTGTTATAAAGCCAAACTGTCTCCAAATGCAAATATTTGTAAAGGTAGGAGGTGAAAAACCCCATAAATATTCATAATTTTTAATGAACCCCTAATTCCTGCACGTTCAGCTGAAGGTAAATTCATCAAATATGATAATTATATGAATTACAGCTAATGAGATTTCAATCCATGGCTTTGAAAATATTCCCTGTATTTAAAAAAAAAGAGAATGAGGGAGAAAAGGAGGTGGGGAATCACTCCTGAGGCTCCAAAAATTAAATATAAACCCCATAAACACATGTGGAAGTGCATTAAAGTTTTAATGCTGCCAGTAATAGATGGCTTTAATTACTCTCCCATGGAAAAGGAGCTTCCCAGTGATGGATTGACTTCTATTTCAGCTTTATTAAAAAGGAAATTGCATCCAGGAGCTTTCATTTGCTTGGACCAGCACAAAAATCCAAGGTAGAGAGAGGATTTTAGAGCAGGGCATGACACTGGTGTCCCTCATGGATTTGGGATGGAAAATCCAATGGGAATTCAGCCAGGAGCATGAGGATATTCAGGAATTATCCAGGAAATTTGTTGTATTTTAAAAATCCGTGTAAAAATCACCATTCCTGAGGTTGGAAAATGATTCCCAGCGCATGGAGGCCAAGCTGTGGCCGATGCCTGCCTTGTCCCCAGCCCAGAGTAGCACCTCCAGGGGTTCCTTGGACACCTCTGGGGGTTCCTTGGACACCTCCAGGGATGGGGACTCCACATCCAGCCCATTCCAAGGCCTGAGCACCTTTTCCATGAGGAAATTCCATGGAATTCAGCTGCTGTCCAACCTCGAGCCTCCCCTGGTTCACAGATCACCAAGGCTCACCATTCCTCCGGCACTAAATCCTGTCCCCAAGTGCCACATCCTCACCTTTCTGGAACACTTCCAGGGATGGAGCCGTTCCCTTCCCATCCCTGACCACCTTTTAAGCAAAGAAATTTTCCTTAATATCCAATTTAATCGTCCCCTGGTGCAGCCTGAGGAATTTCCCCTCATCCCATCCCCGTTCGCTGTCCCACAGCCCCACCTGGGGCTGCTCCCTCCTGTCAGGGCCTTGTGCAGAGCCAGAAAATCCCTCCTAATCCCTCTTTTTTTCCCTTTTCCATCTCCCTCGGGAATTTTCCAGCCCTTTTCCCCATCCCCATTCCCTTCCCAGTCCCTCAGAGGTCCCACAAACTGGACACAGCCCGGGANAATTTTCCTTAATATCCAATTTAATCGTCCCCTGGTGCAGCCTGAGGAATTTCCCCTCATCCCATCCCCGTTCGCTGTCCCACAGCCCCACCTGGGGCTGCTCCCTCCTGTCAGGGCCTTGTGCAGAGCCAGAAAATCCCTCCTAATCCCTCTTTTTTTCCCTTTTCCATCTCCCTCGGGAATTTTCCAGCCCTTTTCCCCATCCCCATTCCCTTCCCAGTCCCTCAGAGGTCCCACAAACTGGACACAGCCCGGGAGGGACAATCCCAATCCCAATCCCTGCCCCGCTCACCTCAGTCCCCTCAGCCCTTCCCCGCACGAAGGGATGGATTATTCCTGAAAAATAAATAAATAAACAAACAAATTCCAGCACGGGAAGCAACAAGGAAAGAGATTTGCGCAACAGGATTTCCTGGCCGGCCCCAAAACCGGGGGAATTTGGTGGCTCTCCCACTTCCAGGGCTCAATTTTGTGCCCTTTATTCAGTTGGCCCTGAGGGCTCGGCCTTTGTTCCTTCGGTGCTTTGTGAAGCTCTTCCTCAGAGCCAGGAAATTCCCGGCGTAATTCCAAAGGCACGCGGGGAGCTGCAGGGAGAACAGGGAGCCTGGCAGGGTTTGGTTTGTTTTTGTTGGGTTTTTTTTTGTGGATTTTAGGAAGGTCAGGCTTTCCTAGAATGGTGAGAACAGAATGCCCAGTTCGGATCTGGATCCTGGATCCCTCCGTTAAAGCTGGGAGCAATTTGCTTTCAATCCTTACAGCTCAAATCTTAACATTTCTCCAGAAAATGTTCTGGAGAACATTCCTCTTCCTAAAATCCTCCCTTCTGCATTCCCAGAGCGGCTGAGAACAGCAGGACTTGAGCCCAGCTCAGATCCGGATCCTGAGATCTCTCCCATTAAAACCAATTTGCTTTCAATTCTCACAGCTCAAATCTCCACAGAATTTCTTTCCTGGGGATCCTTATGCTGGAATTTGCTGGAATTTTCTGGAATTTGATGGAATTCAGGTCTAGTGCCCCAGAAAATCCCCCTGGAGTGATGCATTGGGATCCCAAGTCCCCCTTCGTACCCGGATGTGCTCTGGCACTGCCGAGCACCCCCAGCGCGGGCTGAGGAATCCTTCGGCTCCGAGAATTCCCGTGGATCCAAGGCTGGAAAAAGAGGAATTCTGCCAGCAGAGGGCAAAGAGGATTTGTGTTACGTAAGGAAAACTCGGCAGAGGAGAAGCAGCAGAGCCCGGAGCCATTCCCTGCTCGGCTCTGACATCACGGCCCCATTTGCCAAACGCGTCCCGTCCCCACACGGGAGGGAAGTGAGTAATTGGCGGTGATTCCACCGGAACAGGAGCGTGGGACAATCACCGAGGCAATTAAAACCTTGGGAGAGCCGTGAGCACCTCCTGCCCTCGCTGCTGAGGGGCTTGAACTGGGAAAAGGGAGCTCCGGAGGGACTTTATGGATCTCTGTAATTCCCTGAGGGGAACTCGGAGCCCAGGTGAGGCCGCGTTTCTTTCCCCCAAGTGCCTCAAGTTGCACCAGAGAGCTTTGGGTTGGATATTTGGGAAAAAAATTTTCCACCAAAACAGTGGTCAGGGGTCCAAAAAATTTTTAATTTTTTTGTTATAAAGCCAAAGTGTCTCCAAATGCAAATATTTGTAACGGTAGGAGGTGAAAAAAACTATAAATATTAATAATTTTTAAGGTACCCCTAATTCCTGCACGTTCAGCCAAAGGTAATATGATAATTATATGAATTACAGCTAATGAGGTTTCAATCCTGCTCCAGTTTTCCAATAGTGGGGTCACCATTCTTGGGGGGATTTCATGTGACACTTTAATGTCCACAGGGATGGATTTCAGTCCCTCCATGGCCTTTTTCCAAAGTGATTTCTGTGATTCCACAATTTCCTCCCTCACCAGCAGCATTCCATGATTCCAGCTGCCTCTGGATCCTTATTCTCCCCCTGGAAACAACAGCTCCATCCCTGATCCCTGGGAAGAGCCTTCCCTTTGTTTTAGGAGGAGAATTCCTTTATTTCCCGTGCACTTTCCATCCCACCTCCAGCTGCACTTCCAGCCTCTAAAGGAGCTGGAGCTTTGGGATCATTCAACATTCCCTGAAGTAAATCCATGGACAATCCTGGTGGGATTTACCTTTTCCTGGAGCCTCTTGTTGCTATCCCAGTTTTCCTTCCAAGCCTCTCTGGAAGCAGCACAAACATTTGGGATCAGGGATCACCAGTGATTCCAAACCACATCTTGGTCATTAATCCGGGGCACTTCTCCTTCAGGAATAATGGGGGAGAGGAGTAAAATTTAAAAAATAAAAAATAAAAGAGGAGCTGACCTTATGGGCAGGGAATGGATGGAATTTGGGCTATTTGAGCTGCTGAATCACAGGGCCTGGAGCTGCTGAGGAGTAATGGTCACATGAGGGCTGCAGTGCCAGGAAAATTGCAGTGATTATCTCATCCTGCTGCTTTCCTGGGCACTGCAGGAAACCTGGGACAGCCCTGGGTGCCAGGTGGGTCCAGGGGCTGAGATTAAATCCAGAAGCAGAGCTTGGGCCAGCCTGGCACCACTCAGAGGGCACCACTCGGGGCACAAATTGGGTTTAACAGGAGCAGTTTTCCTCTGAATCTCTGTCAGGGTCACTCGGTGGAATTCCAGGGTCTGCAGGCACCTCCAAGGAACACAGCATTTGACTGACAGGACAAGGGAATGGCTTCAGAGAGAAAAAAGTGGGGTTTAGATGGGATATAAGGAAGAAATCCTTCCCTGGGAGGCTGGGGAGGTCCTGGGATGGATTTCCACCACCCCTGGAATTGTCCAAGGCCAGGTTGGAGCAGCCTGGGATGGTGGAAGCTGTTGGAAGGAGATGATCTTTAAGGTCCCTTCCCATCCAAACTCTTTTATGATTTATCCCAACCCTGATCTCTGTTTAAATCCTCATGCCTGCGCTCTGGGAAATTCCAGCAGCATTTCCTAGCTCTGCCTGGGCTGGGAAAGATCCCGAGCTGTAAAATGAGATAACACCCATGATGAACACAATTCCTGAAAGGCTCCAATCACTCTCTGAATTGTCTGACAGGAACAGTTAGAACAGGGAAAAATAAAATTTAATGTGATTAAAACCATCCCACAGTGAGCTCCTGGTTGAGCTGGTGACTCACCACGGCTCTTTCCTGCCAGGACCCAACACAGACTTTGGAATTGCCACTGGAATTTAAACAGCCAAGGACTGCAAAGCCAACACCTGCCTGGGAGCTGCCTGCACGTGGAGCCGGCAGGAGAAAAAAGGATGGGAAACATCCTCCTAATGGAGCTGTTGACAGCCTGGAGCAGGAATTGCCTGCAGCATCAGAGCCTCTGACTCCCGGGAATGCTGCAGGGGCAAAAAGCAGCGCTCGCTGGAGGCCAGGGAATTATTTATCAGGAAAAGGCAGCCGGTGCCGGCTCCTAATGCTCCTGCAGCTGATTAAAAGCTGATAAAAGGGAGGTGGAGAACTCAGCCCTTGAGCTGGACCCAGCTCCGGGCTCACAGAGGTTTGTGTGCGTTCTGTTTGTTCTCCCTGGATTTCGGGAGCATGGATTTGGGAGCTGGTGGAAAACACAATCTCGATGTTCTCCTGCTGCCTGCATTTAATCCTGTGGGGAATTCTCTCCCTGCTGCAGCAGGGTTTGGATAGGCTGGTTTGAACCCCCTTAAAAGCAGCACATCTGGAGTTTTTTCCTCGAAAATCAAGGGAAAAAAAAAATCCACAAATCTACAGCCTTGGATAAGCAGGAATTACTCTACAGATGCTGGAATTTTGTTCTGCTCCATCTGAGCCCAGAACATTTTGCTCTCTGACACTGCTGCCCTTCCTTAAGAGCTGCTCCCTGGGGTTTCTCCCTGCACAAAATCCCTACCAGGCCTTAGGTGCAGCCTTGGGAGCAAATCCGAGCTGTAAAACCACGCCTAAAACCTGACCCGAGCAGGCAGCACCCCCAGATGTGCTGATGGCACTGGGAAAGAGGAATGAGCTGGGTTTGGATGAGGGAGAGAGAGATCAGAGGAATTTCTGCTCCTTGCTCACTGCATTTTGCTTTTTCTTTCCACCCACCTTTACCTGGTGGCTCGAGCTTATCTCCAGAGATAAGCTGAGCTCAGTGCACAGGGAATGAAAAGAGGGAAAGCCGAGCCAAGGAATGAGCTCCAACCTCTGGTTTTATTCCTTTGCTTCTCTCCACTCTCACCAACCCTGGCTTGAAGTTTTCAATGCTCCCATCCTCAAGCAGCCATTAAAAATCTTCTTTTTCACCCCAAACTTTCCTAATCCCCCCCCAGAAAGGCTTTTAGAAAAATCCTCCTTCCTTCCCCCACCCTCCTGGATGAGGTGGGAATGGTCACTGATGGTGGCAAAGGTTTAATGATGGAAAATGTCAATATTTCCATCCCAGTTATTCCCTGCAGGTGGGATCCTACAGGAAATCCCTGGCTGGAGCCCCCAGGACCAACCCCATCCTCAGAATTTCCACCTAAATTAATCCAGTGAGGAATAGGATGGCAAATGAAGGCTTTTAATTACCTTTCTTCATTTTCTTGATTGATTTCTGCAGGAAACAAGCTGGAGGAATCATAAAAAATCCTTGTTTTGCTCAAGGTCCCAGTGTTTATCCTGGATTTTCCTACATCCTGGACTGTTCCAGCCTTGTTCCTGCAGCATTAACAAAAAACCTCATTTAAAACAAGGATTTTCCCACCCCTACACCTGGGAGTGGCTTTGGGAAACACCCAAACAACCCAAATCCAGGGAAAACTCCCCCAGTCGCTGCTCCCAATCCTTTGGGATCCACCCCATCCTGGCTGCAGCTCCTGCTGGGCTCATCCCAGAGAGGATAAAAATAAACCTGAACCTCCCACTCGCTGGGGAGCCAAGCCCTGCTCATCCTCCCGAGCTCCTGGAGCTCCCAATTTGCCCCGGGCTCACCATTCCCAGTGGGAAAAGAAACTCAGGAACACCAAAACTCTGCCAGGGCAGTGGAAAAAAGGCTTCAAATGTGCCTGGGTCTCGTTGAAAAATTCAATTATTGTTGTTCTGCCGGGCAAAAACTTTCCTTAAGTTTGAAAATTCCAATTTTTAGTTCAATATTTTCATCCTCAGTGCCTCAAATGAATGAAAAAGCCCCAAAATTTCACCAAAATGTCACCAAAATATTAAATCCTGAGCCTGGGTGAGCAAAGTGCTGCTGCAGGTGACTCAGGGAGCAGGACTCAGAAAATTCCTATTTCCATCCCTCATCCAACATCCTCTGCCTCAGCCCTGGGAGGAGTTTGCTCCCTCATAAAGAGATGGGAAGGAGCCTGAGCTCCAAGGGATTGTTATTCCCAGATCTGGGAAAGTTGGATTTTATTTTCGTGGTTGTTTTCCCTGGGAATCCAGCAGGAAATGATGCTCTAAAGCAGCTCCACTCTCCCTGCCCATCCCATCATCTTCATTTTAATCCTAAACATTGATCAATCTTGGTAAAAGATTGGAAAGATTTGGTAATTCCAACCCACTTCTCTCAATCCTTCATGCTCCTCTTCAGCTCGCCAGAGTAGATTTATCTTTTATTTATTTCCTATCAAATTTATATGTTATTATTTTTAGCTTATTGAGGAGTATGGCAATGTTGAATCCAAAGGCAGTTCTGTCTGGCTGCCCCTAAAATCAGTGGGATTTAAACAATTCCCTGTCCCAAAACATTCCCATCCACGTCAGGAGTGATGCTCCAAACCCCAATTTTAAGAAGCGATTTTATGGAAAACCTGGAAAAATCCCCAGGGGTTTCTTTCCTCGAGGAACTGAACAAAAAGGGGAATTTGCAACAAATAAGGACAAATTTGGGATGTTTTCCTCTTTCCCCACACCCCTCTTTTGTTTCCTTATCTGCCCACAAATGGAAATTTGCTGCTGCTGCCTTTTTTTTTTTTTCCTGGGTGTCCTTTGACCTACAAAAGTTTTCCAGGTGGGATAATTGAATATTTTTTGTGGTCATCTCCAAAGGATGGAATTCCCTCTCCAGCCCAGTCCATCCAGGATTCACCTGGATCACTGCAGAGCAGCTCCAAGCAGATTTTTACAGAGTATTTAGATGAATTTAAAAACATTTTCCAGGCTTTTAAATTATCCTGCTTTTTCTATTCCAACCATTTTTTTTCCCTCAGCCATGTCCTATTGCTCTGATTCCTGCTGAAAATCCCTCTCTGTGAATAAATTTAAAATACGTTCATCTCTTTGTTATTATTATTATCATTATTAGTAGTAGTTATTTTTGTTATTATTTATTAATATAAATAATACTATTATATTCTGTAGTATAAATAGTACTATAATAATACTAATAATTATAATAATAATAAGATATATTATATATTATAATATATAATGTATATATAATATATACAATATATATTATAATACTAATAATATCTAATATATATAGGAACACTATATAGTAGTATTTATTTATATTACTGTAATATCTCTGAATTATTTTGCTTTCTAGGAGAAAGAAGAGACCAATAAAATCCATTTTTAGGGAAGCTTTCCTCCAGGAAATTCACCACCACGTGAAAACACAACCACGACCTCTCCACCAACAAAATGATGGAAAATTTTTTTTAAAAAAACCCCTGAAAACTAGAATTTCCCAGGCTGGCCAAGAGGGTTCATGCCCTGTTTGTGCCATGTTTTCCCCGTGGCTGAGGCAGGCAGGTGTCCCTTATCAGCAGCATTCCAGGCAGGCTGTTTGTCACAGGAACCAGCCCGAGCTGGGAGTGATTCAGTGCCATGGGGAAGGGCAGGTGGAGCAGGAAAAGTCACCTGTGGACAGGAAGGTATAAAAGACACCTGAAGTGCAGCAGCAGCAGCACTCGAGCACGGGAAGCTCCTCGAGGTTTCCTGGCCCTGGAACGAGGCCGAGCTGGAACTGTGAGATTATCGACCCAAAGGCTCCGGGGCTGAGTGTCCTCCGGCGTGGAGAGGGAACCACGAGGGCTGAAGATGCTTGTGTCCTTCTAGCAGCACCTGAGCAGGTACTGAGAGCTTTTCCTCTGCTCTCCTCCTCTCCTCCCTTCCTTGCTGCGAGTTAAAATCTCATTTTGGGATCCTTGGAACGGGGATCTTTGGAATGGGGATCATTGGAATAGGGATCAATGGAATAGGGATCATTGGAATAGGGATCAATGCAATCAGGATCAATGGAATAGGGATCATTGGAACAGGAAGAGTGCTATTTTTACCACTGATATTTATAAATGTGACCTCTCCCTGCCTGGTTTTGTGGGGTAAGGAGGTTTTTAGAACTCCTAAAAAAGTGTTGAATCTCTTTGTTGGTGTCTCTCTCCCGATTGGTTTTGTTATTTCCCGGAGTTCCCGAAGCTTCTGGAAAAACCTGGGGTAAAAATAGCTGGGAAAAGGAGATAAAGAGCTGCTCTGAATCGATAAACCAATCAGAAAATCAAACAAAAAACCTCCCAAAGCTCAAATAATTCTGATCAAAAGACACAGAAGGGGGAGGTCAAAGTGTCCCACGGGGCAGAGAGTGAATTCAAAGCATCTCATCCTCAGTCTGAACCAAATCCCTGTGTTCCAGCTGATCCAGGGAGTCACAGAATCCCAAAAATCAAAATATCACACAAAAATGTGTAAAATAAAACAGAATCAATAGCATAAAATGATAAAACTAAGTAGAATCTCAATGTATTAAAAGTAAGAAGCTTCTCTAACGTCACAATTGAATTTAGCAAATATGGGGAAGGTGGGGGAAAAGTTGATTGAAAAAAAAGATTGATTTAAAAGCAAATTTTGGAGTAGAGTTGGAGTTTACTCTCAGGATTTTGCTGTGCTGGAGCTGACGCAGCCCAGACCAGTAAAAACCTCATGAGAGCAGCTTGAGTTTCATAATTCAGGTTGTGAAACAAGAGCTTGAGCAAGCTGAGGCTTCTCCCTTTCAGAGGTGTCCTTGTGCCACTGCTTTTCTGCTCAGAATTCCTGAAAAACCCTCAGGAGCTGCCAAAAATCCAGGATTAGGGGATGGAGTTCTGCAAAAGGGAGCATTTAGTCAAGAAAAGAAAAGGAAAAAGAAGGAAAAAAAAAACCACCACGGGTTTTTTTCCTCATCTTTGTGATTTGTAATTCATCAGCAGCTGCCAGGCTGGAAAAGCACACACAGGCAGGAAAAAAATGAAAGAATTCCTTAAAAAACCATTAAAACTCACTGAAAATGCACAAAATTTAACTCCAGGTGAAGCTGCATCCCCCAAAAAATCCTTATTTAAATGAAGATAAGCACAAAAAGGAAGTTTCTGAAAGGTGGCACAGCTCTGAGGGGAGAAGCCTGAACTCTTCATCCTTCACTAATGGAGATTTATTTAATTTTTTCCTGCGGAATGTGGGGAATATTTGGCGTTTCTGAGGCCCAACATGAAGCTTTAAATGCTGGGATGGGGAGGCTCTGAGGCCAGGGCTGTAATTACAGAGGGCACTGCTGCCTTGTCATGGGCAAATCTCCGGGCAGGGAGGGCCAGGCCAGGCTCATTCCCTGACACATCCCAAAAAAATGTTCCCCAGGCATCCTCCAGCAGCGGGGCTGGCACCAGGAATTTCCTCCTGCTTTCGGGTAAAGGAGCTGGGAACTTGGGTCTGGATGCAGCTGGAGCTGAGGGTGTTGCCTAAAATAACTCAAATTTGGGTGATGCCAAGCAGGGATGAAGGCACAGTTGTGTGTGACCCGAATTTTGGGTGATCCCGAGGGGGATGAAGGCACAGGAGTTGTTTATAACCCAAATTTTGGGTGATCCCAAGCGGGGATGAAGGCACAGGAGTTGTTTGTACCCTGATTTTCTGGGACTGGGGTTCCTGCACACCCAGCTCCAGGGCTGAGCACAGGGAAGAGCTGCATTCCCAAGGGAAAACACACCAGGAAACAGCAGAGAATTCCCCTGGCTCTGCCACCAAGGCCATTTCCTCCTCACCGTGTCACTGTGACAACACAGAGCCGCAGCTTCAAGCTGAGAATTCCACAATTTTGGCAAGAAAAAAAAGCTCTTTTCTCCCCTCCTGGGCTTCTCCCAGGATTCCAGCATCCTTGGATGGCCCTGGGCAGCTCCCAGGAGCTGGGATCGCTGCCCAAAGCTCCCCGAAGAGCCTTTCCCCCTGACCTCCCACTGAACGGTGTTATCTGTCTCTTAGGCCTGCCTCATGCTCCATAATCCCTGAGGGCCTCCCAGACTCAGAGATTCCCTCATGGAATCTTCTGCTCTCCTCCCAGCTCAGGTGCCAGGGAGCACCACCCGGGGTAGGTTGGTTCCACCTTGTGTTTTTTCTGCCCCGGAGGGAGGAATGTGGTGGGAATGTCGCTCCCATCCCAGCTCTTCCAGCGGTGGCCTGGTGGGAAGGGCTCGGTGTGGGATCTCTGTGGGTTCCTTGCTTTTCTCTGCAGGTTTGACTTCACCTTCCAAGCTTCCAAGAGTTTCCCTGTGTCCTTCCCAGCTCTGCTCCAGACTCAGGGATGCAGTGGAAGTGACAAATTGCTCTTTTTTTTTCCTTTAAGGGGTTAAACCCAGGGCTGCTGACTGTGTTTCCACTCGGTTTAAAATCAATCCCGTGCTTTCCCCTTCTCTTCCAGAGTCTCCAAGGGCTCTGTTCCTCTCCGGGGGCTCCATCATGTCCTGCTTCTCCCAACTGTGGCACTCCAGCACTCCGGAATCTCCCACCAGCCCCGTGCCAGCATCTCCGGGAGAAATCCCCATCCCCATCAGCCCCATCGTCATCACCTCCCCGGGGGATGGCAAGAGGAAGGGCAGATCCCCCACAGGCTCTCCCAGCTCTCCAAACCCAACCTCTCCTAAGCCCACCTCACCCGTGGAATGCTCCATCTGCTTCAACACCTACGACAACACCTTCAAGACCCCCAAGCTGCTGCAGTGCTCCCACGTGTTCTGCCTGGAGTGCGTGGCCCGCCTGAGCACGGGGCTGCCTCCCAACCAGCCCGAGGACCTCCTGCCCTGCCCCTTCTGCCGCCAGCTCACCAGCATCCCCCGGGAAGGAGCTCCAGCCCTGGAGACCAGCAAGGACCTGCTGGCCACGCTGCCGCCGGAGCTGCAGCAGGAGAAGGTGCTGTGGATGGAGGGCACCAAGCTGTGCTGCCGCCGAGCCTCCGCCGACCCCGAGAACCCCGAGTCGTGCGTGTCCATCGACGTGGCCATGAGCAAGGCCGAGAGCGCCGAGGCCGCCCCGGGGGGGCTGGCGGGGAGGCTGTCCCGCTGCGATCTGTGCGATGATTGGAAGCGCATCGTGCTGCTCTCGGCCCTCGTCATCATCCTCTTCTGCGTCATCCTGTGGCCAGTGCAGTGCGCGCTCAAGACGGGAAACCTGCGCTGCTTCACCAGGACCGTGGCGCTGAGCAGGCCTGAGTACCTCCCCCCCAAAGCCACCACGGCCACCACGGCTGCGGTCACACGGCCACCGTTCCAGTAGGGCCACGGCCCCTGCAGCTGCTCGGGGTGAGGAGCAGGGACAGGACCTGCTGATCCGACAGGAACTCTGATAAAATCCCTTTCCAGCAGGGCCACAGCCCTCAGGGGTGAGGAACAGGGACTGCATCTGCTCAGGGGTGAGGAATAGGGACAGGACCTGCTGATCCGACAGGAACTCTGATAAAATCCCTTTCCATTAGGGCCACAGCTCCTGCATCTGCTCAGGGGTGAGGAATAAGGATGGGACCTGCTGCTCCCCACTTCCAGCAGTGCCAGAGCCTCTGGATCTGCTCAGGGGTGAGGAATAGGGACAGGACCTGCTGCTCCAACAGGAACTCTGATAAAATCCCTTTCCATTAGGGCTACAGCCCTTGCACCTGCTCAGGGGTGAGGAATAAGGACAGGACCTGCTGCTCCCCCCAGTAGGGCCACAGCCCCTGCATCTGCTCAGGAACAAGGAATAGGAGCAGGACCTGCTGCTCCCTCCTTCCAGCAGTGCCAGAGCCTCTGGATCTGCTCAGGACCTGCTGCTCCAGGTAGCTTCTGTGACCAAACTCCTTTGCAGCAATGCCAGAGCCCCCGGAGCTGCTCAGGGATGAGGAGCAGGAATAGAATCTGCTGCTCTCCCCTTCCAGGGGGCTCTGGATCTACTCAGGGATGAGGAATAGGAACAGGACTTGCTGCCCTGACAGAATCTGTGACCAAATCCCTCCAGGAGCTCCTGGCTCTGCCCAGCTCCATCCCCGTGGTGGGGATGACCAACGGGAGCTGCTGCATTCCTTGCATTGCTGGCAGACCCCACATCCTGCTCCCCACACTCTGGTGCCTCTGGAGGGCTCCCTCCACATCCCAGTGCCTGCCTCTCCACGGAAACCAGGCCTGGGAAATCCAGGGAAAGGTTTTTTTCCAGGTTTTTATCCAGGAGTGCACAGAGCTGGATCCCCACAGTGCTGGGGAGGTGCCGTTCCTGGAGCTCCCGAGGGAATAAAGGGAGGTTTTTGTGCCAAGTGGAGCAGCTCCAGGATTATTCCCACCAGGAGCTGGGATGGGGAAGGCAAGGACACATCCAGGCTGGGTAAACAGATGGGAAACACCCACATTCCACAGGCTGGGAAGGTTCCCGAGCTGCTGCAGAGGTGGAGCTGCTGCCTCCTGCTGCCAGATCCATCCCCACGAGAATTCCCACAGCACCCAGCACCCATTCCACTCATTTTTCCCCAAGAAAATGTTTCAAAAGCCCTCACTGGGAAGTGATTTCCTACCCAGGGCACAGCCCAGAGTCACCAAACTTCTCTGCTGCCCAAAAAATTCCCTTTTTTTGGACAACTTTTCCCTCCTCATCTTCCAAAGTGTCCATGTTGGGATCAGGCCAGTGGCTGATACTCTTTGTTTTTATTCCCACAAGGATGTGCCAGTGATTCCCAGAGAATTCCTGCCACTGCTGGCTCAGAATTCCATGGTTTTTTGCAGTATTGTGTGCAGGGACCACGCCAGGATGGATTAAATTATGTTTTCTACAACGCAAGGTGTCCCTGTGTGGAATTACTCCCTGTTATCCCTTTTCCCTTGCAATTCCAGCTGCATTCCCAGGTCACTTTATCCTGAAAATTCACACTTTTCTCCCACCAGGGGGGTGAGAATTCCCTCAGTGCTTCCCTGATTTAGAGAAGCTACAAAACTTCTCCTTTCCCAGCTGATTGATGCTTCCAGTCTCCCTTTCCAGCAAAAAAAATCGAATTTGGGATCAAAAAGGGCTGGAGGTGGAATTGTTGTGGAAAACTAAATTGGCAATGGCTCCAGGAACTGGAAAGTCTCCTTCCAAAAATCCCTGATTTGCCAGGAATCCTGATTTGCATCATCCCATCCATTCCCTGTGCTTCCCACGGAAAGGGAAACCTCTCAGTGGGAAAAGGAACTCACCGAGGCTGCAGCTGGAGAAGGCACTTCCCATTTTTCCTCAAGAATTTGGGATCAGCCCAAATCCCAAAGGGATTCAGCATTCCATCTTCAGCAGCACCTCCCTCTGAGGAGAGAGGGAAGGAATAATTGCAGCCTTCAAAAATCCCATTTTTCCCATGGAAAAGGGGCCAAGGTGTTCTCACAATTCCAACAATTCCCAGATTTCCATCACAGCATCCTCAGGGATTTTCTCCCTCTGCACATTCCCAAATTTCCACGTCCTTGGAAATAAAAGTTGGAGGTTTAGCTGAACCTCCTCCACTCCTGGAGAGTCCAGGAAAGGGGGAAAAGGAGGGAAAACAAATCCCTGGAGAGCAGAATTCAGCCATGGGGACATCCAGGATGTGGGGTGGGGATTCCCAGTCCCAAAACCCAAAATACTTCAAAGAAATGGGAAAAAAAACCCCAAAAAACCTTGGGAATATCTGACATTTATTAAAAGTGCAATAAAAAGAAGCAGTTCTGGCCCTGGAGTGGGAAAATCAGCCTGGAATTCCAGCCCAGGGATGTGGGAGGTGTGTCCAAAAATGTGGGGCCCATCCCAAAAGTGTGGGGTCCATCCCAAAAGTGTGGGGTCTATCCCAAAGTGTGGGCTCCATCCTGTTCCAGGGATGCAGGAGGAATCCAGCAGCAGCCCTGGGGCTGATCTGGGGTTTCAGGACAAGCTCTGGGACCCCAAAACTGCTCTGGGGGTTCAGGGACTGAATTTGTGACCCCAAAACTGTTCTGGGAGTTCAGGGATTGGGACTCAGACCCCAAAACTGCTCCAGGATTTGGGCTGAAATCCCACCCAGAGCTCCAAAATGCTGAGGAGCACACGGAGCTTCCCCAAGTTTCACAAAATCCCTGAGTGGAAAACCCTGGGAAAGCTCAGAAGCAAGAAAGCTCTTCCTGTTTCTTCTGACAGCTCATGTGTAAAAACCACAGATTTAAATTAAAATAATTATTAATAATAATTTAAAAAAAATAAATCAACAACGAAAGAACCCTGAAGCCGAGCTTGGATCCTCCAATCCATGTCCAGAGGCACTTCCATATAAATATCAACCTGCTGATCCTTTGGGAGAAGATCCTTCTTGGGAATAAATGAGGATAAGGCAGATTCCCAGGTGGATTCTTCCCTCCAGGTTGGATCCAAGGGATTGGGGAAGGTGAGGCAGAAATTCCAAAGAAATCCAAGAAATTCCAAAGAAATCCAAGAAATTCCAAAGGAATCCTCCTCGGTCGCAGAACTTGGGAAGGGTGATGTAAACACTGGGATTTCTGTGTTCCAGAGGGAGGAGGAGGAGGAAGAGGGAAGGGTTAGGAAGTGCAGGGATGAGGTTCCAGAGTTGATATTCCCAGGCAGGGAATTGTTTCCCACTTTTCTGCCTTCCCAGCAAAGCCTCATTCCCAAAATCCCTCAAAAAGCAGAGGAGGGATGGATTCCCTTTCTCCCATGTTTGGAAGCTCCAAACCACTCCAGGGTGTACCCAGGTGGTGCCAGCAGGGTGGTGCCACCTGAATCCATCCACATCCCCACATTCCCACCTGGATATCCCTGCCCAGCTCACCTGGAGCTCCTCTACCTCCTGGAGCTGCTCCTCCCCGGAGCCTTGGGGCTCTGCCTGCTCAGGTTCTCGTAGACACAAGCAGAATCCTCCTCCAGCCTGTCCAGGAACAAATCCCTGCCATTCCCAGCCTCCCCATTCCAGAGCTTTTCCCACTGGGATGAAGTGGGAACAGCTCTGGCCTCGTGGGTGAGGCTCCTGCTGCTCCCATTCCCTGTTTTCCCTCCCTTTTTGGGAATGGAGCCTATAAATGACATTTCCTCCCAGCCCATCCCCACCAGCAGCAGTCCCATATCCCATTCCTTAGGGAAAAAGGATAATTTGGGATCATTTATCCCTGCTCCTGTCAGGAATTCACATTCCTCAGCCCACACTGTCCTTCCCTGTGGGTACAAATCCACCTCTCCCCACCCTTATCCCATTTTCCTTCTGATTTTCCTGGAAAAGCAGCAGTTTCCCTCTCCAGTTGCTTTTCCAGAGCCAAGGATCCGGGGAGTGATTCCCTAAAATTCAGGATCCATTTCCTGCCCTGCTTTGCAGCATTCAGGGAAGGTGGGGCTGGGATTCCTGCTTTATTTGGAGCCATTCCCACCTCACAACAACTGCTCAGGATGGGATTTGAGGCTGGAAAAGAGGAAAAATCCTGGGAAAATCCCAGATCTTACCCAGGCTGGCTCCGTGGGGCCTGGGGCTGCCCTTGGGCTCTGCCCTTTTCCACAGCAGAGGATCCAATGTTCAGGTAATCTCCTTCTGTCCTCTTATTCCTCTGGAAAAGGAAGCAAAGCTGAGCAAATCCCATGGGAAGCAGGTCCAAACCAAACTTCCTGAGATCCCAAAAGCTTCCCAAGATCCTAAAAGCTTCCTGAGATCCTAAAAAGCTTCCTGAGATCCCCAAAACCTTCCCAAGATCCTAAGAAGCTTCCTGAGATCCCCAAAAGCTTTCCAAGATTGCAAAGGAAGAAGGTGGAAGATTTGGGAATCTCTGTGTCCATGAGAGGTTTTTCTATCCCTTCCCCGGAATATTGAGAATATTGAGAATATTGGGAATATTGTGGAAGGATTTTGGGAGTATTGTGGAAGGAGTTTGGGAATCTTTGTGCCCATGAGAGGATTTTTATTCCTCCCTTGGAATATGGGGAATATTTGGAATATTGGGACTATTGTGGAAGGATTTGGGGAATCTCTGTGTCCATGAGAGGTTTTTTTATCCCTCCCTTGGAATATTGGGAATATTGGGGAAGGATTTGGGGAATCTCTGTGTCCATGAGAGGTTTTTTTTATCCCTCCCTTGGAATATTGGGAATATTGTGGAAGGATTTTGGGAATCTCTGTGCCCATGAGAGGTTTTTGATCCCTGCCAGAGGCTAAAACTGGGAATGGCTGAGGTAGGATTGCTCAGAGCAGGAGGAGAACAAGGGAATTGTGTCTGTCCCACAGCTTGGACTTGCCCCGATTTTTACCAATCCCAAAAGAAATTCCAGGAAAGAAGGTGGAGGGAGTGGATTTTTCCAGGGAATCCTGGGCTCACCTGCTCCTCCTGCAGCCGTTTGTGCTCGGCCTCGATGAATTCCTGCAGGGCCATGTAAACAAACCTGTACTGAGCCTCAGTCTGCACCAGCCCCGAGCGCTGCCTCCGAACCATCTGGATCGTCTTGGGAATGTCAATGTCACAGTCCAGACCTGCCCACATCCCATGGGATTGGTTATGGGGTGGAATTCACCTGGAAAAGTGGGGCCTGGGGAACAGCTGGGAGCTCACAGTGATGGGGGAGGGCTGGGCTGCTGGGAATGGTGGGGAAGGATTTGGGGAATCTCTGTGGCCATGAGAGGTTTTATCTCTGCCTTGGAATATTTGGAATGTTGGGAATATTGGGGAAGGATCTGGGGGATCTCTGTGTCCATGAGAGGTTTTATCCCTGCCTTGGAATATTTGGAATATTGGGGAAAGATCTGGGGGATCTCTGCATCCATGAGAGGTTTTTTATCCCTGCCTTAGAATATTGGGGAAGGATTTGGGGAATCTCTGTGGCCATGAGAGGTTTTAGCCCTGCCTTGGAATATTTGGAATATTGGGGAAAGATCTGGGGGATCTCTGCATCCATGAGAGGTTTTTTATCCCTGCCTTAGAATATTGGGGAAGGATTTGGGGAATCTCTGTGGCCATGAGAGGTTTTAGCCCTGCCTTGGAATATTTGGAATATTGGGGAAAGATCTGGGGGATCTCTGCATCCATGAGAGGTTTTTTATCCCTGCCTTAGAATATTGGGGAAGGATTTGGGGGGTCTCCATGTCCATAAGAGGTTTTATCCCTGCCTTGGAATATTTGGAATATTGTGGAAAAATTTGGGAATCTCTGTGTCCATGAGAGGTTTTTTATCCCTGTCTTGGAATATTTGGAATATTGGGGAAAGATCTGGGGAATCTCTGTGTCCATGAGAGGTTTTTTATCCCTGCCTTGGAATATATGGAATATTGGGAATATTGGGGAAGGATTTGGGGAATCTCTGTGTCCATGAAAGTTTTTTTTATCCCTGCTGTAAAGTATTTGGAATATGGGAAAGGATTTGGGGGATCTCTCTGTACATGAGAGGTTTTTTATCCCTTTCCTGGAATATTGGGGAAGGATTTGGGAATATCTGTGTCCAAGAGAAATTTTTTGATCCCTGCCAGAGGATAAAACTGGGAATGGCCAAGGTAGGATTGCTCAGAGGGAGGAGGAGCAGGGAATTGTGTCTGTCCTACAGCAAATTCCTCCAGATCCAAACTTCCCACCCTTGGGAAGCTCCTGGAACAGACACAACCCCTGCTGGAGAGGGCCCAGCTCCCAGGATACCCCAGAGAATCCCACAGCTCCCAGGGAAAGGTGACAACCCTTCCAGGGAGAAGAATTTTGGGGATTTCTTTCCAGCAGCAGGAGACTCCCTGGAGCTGCTGGGAGCATCTCCTTGTGCAGAGGGACAGGGACAGGGATACACACCTTGCCTGTGGATGATATCCACCAGGATATCGATCACTATGATGGTGCCTGTGCGTCCTATCCCAGCACTGGGGAGAGAAAAGGCAAAAATCACTGCAGGAAGGAACATTCCCAGAGTTAATTCAGCTCCCAAACTCCTCCAGGTGCCTGGATTTGGGATGGATGCTGGGAGATGCAGAGCTAAGGATCCAGGGTGTTGTTCCCTAAAAGTCAGGAGCTGTTTCCTCCTCTCCTTTTCATGGAAAATCCTTAGGAAATCAGAATTTTTAGGCTGTAGCAGAGGTATGCACTCCAAACTGGGGATGCTCTTCCCTGGAGAAAGGCTGGGAATGCCCAGGGGGGTTTTAATCCTGAAATTTGGGTGGAACACCACAAATCCAGGGATAATTCCATGGCTATCCCAGTGCTCCATACCTGCAGTGCATGACCATGGGTCCAGAATGCTGCACTGGGCAAGGACTAGGAATTCCTAGGTGTTATTATATCCCCCAAATTTGGGTGGAACACCACAAATCCAGGGATAATTCCATGCCTATCCCACTCCTCCACACCTGCAGTGCACGACCATGGGGGCTGGGAATTCCCAGGTGGGTTTTAATCCTAAAATGTGTGTGGAACACCACAAATGCAGGGATAATTCCATGCCTACCCCAGTGCTCAGTACCTGCAGTGCACGATGATAGGCCCTGAGCCTGGGAATGCTGCACTGGACAAGGGCTGGGAATTCCCAGGTGGGAATTTTTCCCCCAAATTTGGGTGGAACACCACAAATCCATGGATAATCCCATGCCTACCCAGTGCTCAGTACCTGCAGTGCACGATGATGGGCCCTGAGCCTGGGATGCTGCGCTGGGCCAGGTTCACCTGCTCCAGGAAGCTCAGGACCCCCCCAGGCTCGTTGGGAACGCCGTGGTCAGGCCAGCTCAGGTACTGGTAGTGCCTCACCAGCCTCGGGAGCTCGTCCTGCACAGGGAGCCAAATGCACAGGGATAATCCTCAGGGATCTGCTTCCAGTGGGGATTCACCTTCCCTGCTCAGGGATCTCCTCCTTCCCCCCTCAGGGATCTCCTCCTTCCCCCCTCAGGGATCTCCTTCCAGGGGCTTCCCCTTCCCTGTTCAGGCATCTCCTGCGACCTTTCCTTTCCTTTCCTTTCCTTTCCTTTCCCCTCAAACCTCCCCGGGGTGCCTCTGGAGCCCCCTCCCCATGGACCCCAGCCTGTTTCCAGTCACATCCCAGCCCATTCCCAGTCACACCCCAGCCCATGCCCGTTTACAGTCACATCCCAGCCCGTTCCCAGTCACACCCCAGCCCGTTCCCAGTCACACCCCAGCCCGTTCCCAGTCACATCCCAGCCCGTTCCCGTTCCCAGTCACACCCCAGCCCGTTCCCAGTCACACCCCAGCCCGTTCCCAGTCACACTGACCCTGTCAGGCCGGAGGATCTCCAGCTCCCTCAGGAGGTATCCCTGGGCCTGGCGCTCGCTCACGTGGCGCACTCGGATGGCCCCGAACTCCTTGGAGCAGCCCTTGTCCGGCCAGTACCGGAAACATTTGTTCTGTGGGGACAGCCAGGAGGGGATCCTCAGCCAAAACTGGGGAGCTGGAGGGGCATCCACAGCCCTGGGAGCTGGGATGAACTGGGAAAGGCCATTCCTATGGGAAATATCCCTGTGGGAATCCTCTGGGGAGAGCTTCCTGGGGCTCCCAAAGCTGGGGAGGGATTTTTCCCAAGGGATGGAGCAGGAGGACAAGGGGGGAGAGGTTCATGTTGACAAGGAGCAGGTTTAGCTTGGATATTGGGATGAAATCCTCAGCTCTGAGGGTGCAGAGATTATTCCATGGATATCCCATCTCTGGAAGTGTCCAGGGTCAGATTGGATGGGGTTTGGAGCAACTTGGGATGGTGGAAGGGGATGGAGGTGGGATGGGATGGGCTTGGCTTTAAACCCCTTCCAACCCAACCCATCCCAACCCAGCCCAACCCAACCCAACCCAGCCCAACCCAACCCAACCCAGCCCAACCCAACCCAACCCAGCCCAACCCAACCCAACCCAGCCCAACCCAACCCAACCCAGCCCAACCCAACCCAACCCCACCCATTCCATAATTCCATGATCCCATGGCTCCCTGCAGCTCACCCTGCCCCTCTCCACCTCCCTGGTGGTCATGACGATGACGTGGGAGTTCTCCTGGTGCACCATGGCCCAGAAGTGGTTGACAGTGCCCTGCAGGCAGCCCTGGGTGGCAATGTAGACCTTGCAATGCTCCGAGCTCCTCTCGTCCTCGGGGATGCTCTGAGAGATGGGAAAAATCCACCTTGAGCATTCCCAAACTTCCCAACTCCCTCCATCCTCCTCCAGCCTCGCCAGAGCTGTCAGTAAATGCTCTGCCAGCCTCTCCAGGGATGTTTGTGCTGCTGGAAATTGTTCCTGTGGCCCAGAGCATTCCCAAAAGGTGGATGGGGCTGGAATGAGGCTGCATCCGTGGTTTCCCAAAGGATGGGGTGTAAATTCCAGAGCTGTCTTGATAGGAATTCAGCTTCAGGCAGCTCTTGGCTGACAGATTGAACCCCAATCCCAATTTAATCCCATTTCTCAATGTTCCATCACAGAAAGGCACCGGGAATGGGTCAGGAAAGGAGGGGAGGGAGATGAACTGAGATCCTTTGGGATCCCCAAAAAACGCCCAGATTGAGCCCGGATCCAGATCATCCTGAGGGTTCATTGTCTCTAAATTCCCACCTGGAATTCCCTTCCCCGAGTACCTTGATGTAGTTGGCATTGATGTAATCAGAGCCAGGCACGGCCCCGTCCACGTCCCGGAGAGTCACACGGGTGGTGTCAACTGTGGGGCAGGAGGGGCACTGGGGTCACTCTGGGGGGGTCACACAGAGGGGCTGGGGTCACACAGAGGGGGCTGGGGTCACACTGGGATCACACAGAGTGGGCTGGGGTCACACAGAGGGGCCTGGGGTCACACAGAGGGGCCTGGGGTCACCCTAACCCCAAAATCCCACCCTGTGCCCGATCATTGACCCAAGTTACCCCTGCTCCCCCAGATCCCACCCCGTGCACCCCTGGGAGCACTCGAGGAGCTCTGGCAGCCCCAGGGCTGTGCCCATTCCACCCTCAGGGGGAAGAACCTTTCCCTAAATCCCCTGGGAGCACTCGAGGAGCTCTGGCAGCCCCAGGGCTGTGCCCATTCCACCCTCAGGGGGAAGAACCTTTCCCTAAATCCCACCCTGAACCCACCCTGCGCCTCAGCTCCACGTGGGCTCCGCAGCAGTTTGGATTCAGGGAACGATTTCCCTGTTCCCAGGAAGAACCAGGATAAAAAGGGGATGGGGAACACCACACCTGGGCCCCTCCACCTCCTCCCATCCCAGGGAAAGCTGCAGGGATTGGCATCTAAAACCCCAAAGCAGTTTTGGGGGGCTCCTTACAGGGCAGGATATTCTTGTAGCGGTTCTTGGCCTTGTTCTCTGGCCTCTGTCCCTCTTTCCTGGGGTACAGGAGCTTGCATTCCTGCTGCTGCAGCATCTGTGGGCACAGCACTGGGAAAATCAGGATCCTTGGGATTCCCAGGGCTGGGGGGAGCAGAGGGAATGGTGGGAGAGAGGGAGAGGGATAAGGGGTAAAGCCCTGCAGGGAGAGCCAGGAGGAACAGCCTGGGAAAGGAGTTCTGAAAGGCTTGGAAAACTGGGAAAAGGAGTGGGAATTAACACAGAAAAACAGGGAAAGGGAGTGGGAATTAACACAGAAAAACAGGGAAAGGGAGTGGGAATTAACAAAGAAAAGCAGAGAAAAGGAGCAGGAATTAACACAGAAAAACAGGGAAAAGGAGCAGGAATTAACACAGAAAATGGGGAAAATGAGTGGGAATTAACACAGAAAAACGGGGAAAAGGAGTGGGAATTAACACAGAAAAACAGGGAAAAGGAGTGGGAATTAACACAGAAAATGGGGAAAAGGAGCAGGAATTACCACAGAAAACAGGGAAAATTTGAAGCAATGCTGAGCAGAGAGGTGGAAAACCACAACATTCCCACCCAGCCAGGACATTCCTCAGCCACAGGGATAACAGGAGATGGATTTGGGAGCATCCCATACCTCAAACTCTTCCCAGAATCCCTGCTTGGCCTTCTCCCCGGGCTCTGTTTTATTGAGCTCCCTCACCCTGAGCTCGATGTTGGCAGCACTGATGCGGGTGGCATTGAAGGGCTGCAAGATGGACACAGATCACTCCCAAAGTCAGGAAATCAGGGAATTTTTCCCTCAGGAAAAGCTCTTCCTGTGGTCCTGACTCGTCAGTAGGTGTTTAAGAAATTTCAGAGAAAGGCTAGAAAAATGCAAGTTCTTTTTAACTTGCCTTGAATGAAAGAGTCAAACCCATTTCTAAGAGAAGTTCTCAGGGAAAATCCTTGATGAAAGAATGTAAATATGAGAAATGTTTATGGTAATTTCCTGCTTTCCTTGACCAGTGAAAGGTTTTCTCTCTGTCTTCTTGTAATTCCTGCTGACTGGAATTAGTTTCTCTGACCCTAGAGAAACACAACCAGTGAGACAGAGGATGCCTCCAGAAAAGCCTGGCTGGAGGGAGAAGCTTGATCTCCCAATTTCTTTTTAATAATATCTATCTATAAAATAAAGCCTTCTGATCTTCAGTTTATGAACTCTTTGTAAAAAAGGCCCTGAGAACAAGGCTGTATCATTTCTACATGTTCCCAAATCCCCTGGGTGTGTTTGGAGGAGTTGGGATCACTCCCACGGGTGCAGGAGCAGCAGGGAGAAGATTTTCTGGCAGGTCCCA
Organism: Erpornis zantholeuca; assembly: GCA_013400515.1. Taxonomy (NCBI): domain Eukaryota; kingdom Metazoa; phylum Chordata; class Aves; order Passeriformes; family Timaliidae; genus Erpornis; species Erpornis zantholeuca. The sequence goes on along the minus strand of VZTN01011097.1, from coordinate 22,201 downwards.
AAGGTGGCAATCCATGCCCTCTCCGGGGAGTTGGAATGAGGCAGAATTCCCAGGAATTACCTGCTTCAGGTGAACCACAGCTCCTGATTTCTCCACCATGGGGTTCTTCTTGTAGTGCTCCACCAGGTCCGCGAGGGTGTCGAACCTCTCTCCTCCACCCACATCATACTTCCCGTCCAGCTGTGGGAGCAAACCCCAAATCCAGGGTGATTTTGGGGATTCCCAGCTCCCACAGGGATCCCCCCAGGATCCTATTCCCACCTGGAAGTGGATCATCACGTGGGTCACGTGGGCTTTTCTGTCGCCGCTCTCCATCTTGTCCTCGCCGGTGAGCACGGACAGCACGAAGTCGCCAGGTTTGCTCTGGCTCTCCCTGACCAGGAAACTTCCTGCTTTTCCCTTCTCTGTCAGCAGCTTCTCTGCCTCCTTCCCGCTCAGGTGCCCATGGTACCACCTGGGAGGAGCCAAGGGCACCTTGGGAATGCCCCCACATTCCAGGGGCTGTGCGGGAAACTCATTCCCAACTCCCAATCCTTCTGGACTTCTCTTAGGAGCAATCCCAGTCCCTCTGGAGTTCTCTTAGGAGCAATCCCAA
>VZTN01011097.1:10114-21570 GCA_013400515.1 Erpornis zantholeuca | reverse complement strand
CATGGTACCACCTGGGAGGAGCCAAGGGCACCTTGGGAATGCCCCCACATTCCAGGGGCTGTGCGGGAAACACATTCCCAACTCCCAATCCCTCTGGACTTCTCTTAGGAGCAATCCCAGTCCCTCTGGAGTTCTCTTAGGAGCAATCCCAATCCCAATCCCTCTGGACTTCTCTTAGGAGCAATCCCAATCCCTCTGGAGGAGTTATTTCAGGAGGAGGTGGAAAAGCCCAGTCATGGAATTTTCCATCCCCTTTTCCCCCTGGTTCTTTCCTGGGGAACTGGGAAATGGTTCTCTGAATCCAGAGAAGGGGAAGCTGGGAATTTTCCTGACCAGGAAATTTCCTGGTTTTTCTTTCTCTGTCTCCTTCCCACTCAGGTGCCTGTGGGACCACCTGGGAGGAGCCAAGGGCACCTCGGTAATGTCCCCACATTCCAGGGGCTGTGCAGGAAAGCCATTCCCAACTCCCAATCCTGCTGGAGTTATTAACCTGGAAATTCCTGGGAATGGCTTTTCCAGCTCTACCCTTGGGGTTAAACTCACAAAATCTATGAATTCCTGGGAATGGCTTTTCCAGCTCTACCCTTGGGGTTAAACTCACAAAATCTGGGAATTCCTGGGAATGGCTTTTCCAGCTCTACCCTTGGGGTTAAACTCACAAAATCTGGGAATTCCTGGGAATGGCTTTTCCAGCTCTACCTTTAGGATTAAACCCACAATAACAATCTGGGAACAGCTTCTCCAGCATTATCCCTGGGATTACACCCACGATAACTTCCCAACTATTCCACGATTCCCTGTCCCCTAAAAACTGAAGAAACCTCATGAGGACATGCTGAGCAAACAGCACCTCCTGACCCCACAATCCCTGAATTCCCAAGGCTGGAAAAACCCTCCAAAACCTTCACCTCCACACTTCCACGGGGAGAGCCCCGAACCCCAAACCCCACCAGAAATTCCAGCATCTTTTCCAGCTGGGAATCTGGGGGTTTACCTCTCGGAGGTGGGGTCCTGGCAGTTGAGGGGGTACTTGAGCTCGATGACGTTGCTGTTCCTCTCCCGGAGCAGGCCCTGCTGCTCGGTGTAGTGCTGCACCAGCTCGGCCAGCGTGGCGAACTTCTCGCCCCCATAGAGGTCATAGTAATCCCCCGTGTTCTGGATCTTGATGTGCGTCACCTCCTCGTTCCTCCTGCGCCGTGGGGAGCAGGGAGAAGCAGGGAAAAATAGGGAAAAACAGGGAAAAGTAATTCCAGCTGCTGGAGAAGGTGGTGCCCCAAGCCGGGAGGGGATGGGGGAATGCGTGGCTGGAGATGGTTTGGGGTGTGTGGGAAGGGCCTTGCCTTGGGGAGGTGATGCCCTGTTGTAAACCCCACACTCCAACCCAAATCTGGCTGTTCTAACCCAAATCTGACAGTTCCAACCCAAATCTGGTGGTTCCAACCCAAATCTGACAGTTCCAACCCAAATCTGGCAGTTCCAACCCAAATCTCTCTGTTCCAACCCAAATCTGGCCGTTCCAACCCAAATCTGGCCGTTCCAACCCAAATCTGGCTGTTCTAACCCAAATCTGACAGTTCCAACCCAAATCTGGCGCTTCCAACCCAAATCTGGCGCTTCCACAGGCAGGCACCTCAAAATTTTTGGCAATATTTCCATGCAGGAGCAGAACTCCATGGCTGGGGATGAAACCCCCATCCCATCTCATCCCATCCCACTGATCCCATCCCATCCCATCCCATCCCATCCCATCCCATCCCAATCCCTATTCTCCACTCATGGATTCCAAGCACAATCCAGCTTTTCCCTGAGTTTCCAAGGCTCCCTTCCCATCCCATCCCACAAAGGCTCCGTTCACAGCCCTGGCCCTGCAGCCTCAGAGTCCCTCCAGGGCTGGAAATCAGGGAAATAATGGAGCTCCTTTATCCCAGAGCCCTGGAGGTCACCCTGGACACAGAGCTCATTGATCCATCCCCATTTCCTTCCCAATTTTTTCCAAGCTGGGCTGCACATCCTGGGATTGAGGCCTGGAATTCCTGGCAGGGAGGATAAAGCACAAAGGAGGTGCCCAAAGCTCTGGGAGGAATCAGAGCTCACCCACAGCAGATCCCATACTTTTTTCAGTTTTGCCTCCCCATTCCCTGCTTGACCCCTTCCCATTATCAGCACTGATATCCAGGAGAATTTTCCTGGATAAAATGTTCCCATGTGGGAATCCCAGTCCGTGCTGCAGGTTAGAGCACAGTCAGGAAAACAGGACTCACAAAAAACCCCAAACTGACCCTTTTTTGTGACTGAAGGCAAAAAACCCCTTGGAAAATCCCAAATATCTTTGCTTGCTGCGGCCCCAAAAGGATTTTTTCAGTGCAGGCAGAGCTGAGGCCTCTGAGAAGCTACAAAAAGCAGCTGGAAACCTCTCGAAAAGAGAAAATTTTCCCTCAGGATTTAGAAACGTCACTGCATGTTTGGTTTTGGTTAAATAAGAGTTTGGGTTCTGTGGGGGAGAGTCCATCAATAACCCCAAACTGAAAGGGAGTAGGGTTAGGTGGGATATTGGGATGGAATTCCTCCCTCTGGAATTCCCAGAGAAGCTGTGGCATCCCTGGAAGTGTCCCAGGCCAGGTCAGAGCATCCCAGCACAGTGGGAAGTGTCCCTTGGGTGGAACAGGATGGGCTTGAAATCCCTTCCAACCCCAAACCATTCCCTGATCCTACAAAACCCCCCCAGCACATTCCTAACCTGCATCCAGAGCAGGAGTTTTGGGAAAAGAACTCAAATCAAAGCCCTGGCAGCCCTAGGAGCGCTCGGTGTTAATGGGGAAATCACTCCGAGGGCTGAGCTCCGCTGGGAATTCTCTTCCTGGCAGCTCTCAGAGCACATCCAGGAGCCAGGAGAGGATCTGTTCCCATAAAACACATCCCAATTAGCAAATTAACGCGTGGCTCTCAGCTCCTGCCATTTGTGGTGGCCACGGGCCAAACCCAGCTGGTGCCAATCCCAACTTTTCCTTTGTTCCAGATTTTCCCTGACTCCAGGAGAAGATGCTCCAGGGTTTTTTCAGGAATAATTCTCGATATTTGGGCTCTGCCAGGGAGCTCTGGCAGATCCAGGCGAGGCAAGATGGGGGCAGCAGGAGAAATGAGGCATTCCCACCCCAAAAGCAGCCACGATTTAGGCCCTTTGGGATTTCAGGGAGGGGATTGAGCAGAAAATCACGGGGCTGATTCTCTTCCCTGCTCTGGCACCAGGTGGAATCACCTCCAGGAGCACAGGGACAGACAAGCCAGGCTGGGAGGAGATTTGTGGGAGATCTCAGAGATCCTTTTATTCCAGGGAATACCTGGAAAGCTCCATCCAGCTCCTCCTCACCTGACTGAGAGGGTGAAATCCCCGGGGTTGCTCTTGCTGGGCCGGGCCAGGAAGCTGCCATGGACACCCCTGGTCAGGAGGAGCTTCTCGGCCTCGATCCCGCTGATGTTGGGGTGGAACCACCTGGAAAACGGGAAAGGGATGTGGGAAGTGAGGGAGTGAGGCACTGAGCCCTGGGAGGCTGCTCAACCCCCTGAGGGGGAAATGGAGGGGGGGAAAGGGAAATGGAGGGGGAAATAAAGGGGGAAATGGAGAGGGAAGTGGAGGGAGAAATGGAGAAATTGAGAAGGAAATGGAGAAATGGAGGAGGAAATTCAGAAATGGAGAAATGGAGAGGAAAATGCAGAAACGGAGGGGAAATGGAGAAATGGAAGGGGAAATAGAGAGGGAAAGGGAGTGGGAAATTGAGAGGGAAATTCAGAAATGGAGGGGGAAATTGAGAAACGGAGGCTGAGCAGGGTGGTTTCCATCCAAAAGCCGAGTTTAGGCAGGGATTAACTCAACCACGTTGCTAAAATCAGTTTTATGAGTCTGCCATCGAATTCCAGCTTCAATGCCAGCCCTGGAGACAGAAGGGAGGCGCTGGCTGGAGCCTCGGGAAGAGCAGAGTGCACATCCCAACCCTAGGGAGGGCAGGAAAAGCACTCCAGGAGCTTTTCCCTTGCAGAAACAGGAGCAGGCACTTCCATTTCCAGGCTCTGGAGCCTCGGCTGGCATTAATTGTTAATTAATATCCATTCACATCTGACACAAGGAGCCTGCACTCAGCCACTCCCGGTGATTCAGTGCCTTTTATCTCAATTATTCCACTCCACGCTTGCCCCTGGCACAGATCCCTCTTCCCATTTATTGCCCTGCTGGAAAAGCAGCAGCACCTTCAGGATCTGGCACAGAAAAAGGTGGTTCGGGTGTCCAAAGCAATGATTTTTTTCGCCCAGGAAATCCAAGTTTGTTCAAACAGAACAGTCAGGAATCGCTCCAGGGATGAGCAGCACGAAAAATTCCTGTCAGGAACAGCAGCCGGGGAAGGGGAGGAATCATCGGCAGGGCACAAAAAGCATCACCGGGGCATCAAAAACCATCATCGGGAGACAAAAACCATCATCAGGAGACAAAAACCATCACTAGAGCACAAAAAGCATCATCAGGACATGAAAAGCATCATCAGGGCACAAAAATACCTCACCAGGATGCACAAAAACCTCATCAGGACGCACAAAAAAACATCGTAAGGACTCAGAAAGCATCACTGGGACACGAAAATACCTCACAGGAACACAAAAAAAAAATTTATTAGGGCATAAAAGTACCTCACCAGGACACAAAAACATCCTCAGGACACAAAAAACCATTGCCAGGGCACAAAAGTACCTCCCAGAACACAAAAATATCTCACCAGGACACAAAAAACCATCATCAGAACACACAAAAACCTCCTCAGAACACAAAAGTACCTCACAGAACACACAAAAAAAAAAATCATCAGGCACAAAAATACCTCACCAGGACCCAAAAATATCATCAGGACACAAAAAAGCATCAGCAGGACACAAAAGTACCTTGCAGGAACACACAAATACCTCACCAGGGCATGAAAAACCATCATTAGGACACATGAAAACATAACGAGGGCACACAAGAACTTCACCAGGACACAAAAAAACATAGCCAGGACACAAAAAAAGCCAAAAATTCCCAGTGGGGCTCTCCCAGAGGATTTCTTTCCACATTCTCCCCTTTAAAAAGGTGCAGTTCAGGCCCCCCAGAGTGGTTTGGATGCCTCAGTCCCGAAGGAGTGTGAAATTGGTAATTTTTTGCCTTAATTTTTCAAGCTTTCTGATTTAATTCCTTCAATCCAACTGTTGGAATCCCCCTTTTCTACTCGCTGAGCTCCACTTTGTTCTCAGCCTTTCCCACCGCTCACCCAAAGCCCTAAAAGTAGGGGGAAAAAAATCCTTTAAAACTCCCTCTAATCCATGCAATTACTGACCTGTGCATTACAGATAATTTTATTCTCATCAAACAATTTAAAATTCAGTCGCAGACCCGGCTGGAGCATTAAAAACACCACCCCAAAAAGCAGCCCGGGTGCTGTGTGAGTGCCAGGCTTCTTCCTGGGGCAGAAAATTGGGGTTTTGAGCTTATTTTGTTGCTGTTTTTCTCTGGTCCAGTGGAGCAGAAAGACCCGAGGGAGAGGAGAAGCAGAGGAGGCTCTGAGGTGCAGTGAGAGAAATGAGGGCGGCACAGAAATTTGGAGGTAAAAGGGGATTAAAAAAAAAAAAAAAAATCCCAATATTTCCATCCTCGGAATCCCTAGGAGTGCTGTAGAGACATGGGGAGGAAGGAATTGGGGAGTGAGGGGAGGAAAACCCGAGGAAAGCTCCACTTTCCACACAAATAAAGCCCCGAGGCCTCAAAGCAGGCCTCAGGCACGGCCCGAGCCTTGTCCCGGCTCTGTTCCCGGTTTTCCTTACCCCTTATCCCTCGCAGCCTGGCCAAGGCATCGTTCCCCACCCCATTCCTTGCTCCAGCAGCGAATTTCCCACCTCTCACCCCATAAAAACCTCATTTCCCTGCAGAGCAGGCCCCGCTGAGCCCTCAGCACCTCACACGCACCCCTCGCTGATTAAATGTTGGCATTCCTTGCACTTTTTAGCTACAAATCCCACCCAGCACCCCAAAACCAGGAGGTTCAACCCCAAAAGGCATTTCTCAGCACATTAAAGGGTGCTCGGGTGGGGCCAGGGCGAGGCAGAGGAAGAGATAAGGCGGGCGACAAGGAGATAAAAACCTTAATAACTCCTTAAGCAACATCCTGCTGGGGCTGCAGCAGCACCAAAAACCCAATTAATTCACTCATTAATCCCAGAAGGGAAGAGCCAAACCCTCCATTTCCCAGCACGAGCAGAGAGCCCAGAGGGAATTTTTTTAATGGAAAACCATGCAGGGTTTGCACCGGTGATGCTGAGGAGCTCGGTAAATCCCAATTCTCGCCATAAAACTCCCATAGAAATCCAATTTTCCGCCCTAAATCTCCCACCCCCTCCCCTGATCTGTCCCCACTCTGTCCCCTCGGCTTTGCCCCCGCTCAGAGCAATCAAATTCATTAAAAATAGAATTTAGAAACAACGCAGAGGGAGCAGCTCCTACCTCACCATCCCCGGGCGCGCCTCAGGGGCTCCTAAATCCAGGGGAAAAAATCCTAAAAAACCTCCTACATCCACGGAAAAACACGGGAAAAATCCTTTAAAACCTCCTACATCCACGGAAAAACACGGGAAAAATCCTTTAAAACTCCTACATCCACGGAAAAACACGGGGGAACCCCAAAAATCTGGGGGGGCAGAGCTACTTTAGGGTGCAGGAGGGAATTTGCTGCTTCCTGGGGACATCGCAGCCTCCAGGATCCCCCAGCAGCGAATTTCCTTGGGATTCCTTTGATTTCCTTGGATTTCCTTGGGATTCCTTCGATTTCCTTGGATTTCCTTGGGATTCCTTCGATTTCTTTGGGTTTTTTGGGGGGTTTCTTGGAGATTCCTTGGAGGTTTTTGGGGTTTCCTTGGGATTCCTTGGATTTCCTTGGGCCTCCTTGGTTTTCCTTGAATTTCCTGCCGTTTCCTTGGGGTTTTTTTTTTTGATGTTTCTGGGTTTGTTGTTTTTTTTTTTTTTTTGGTCGGGGGAAAGGTGGCAGAAAAGTTTTCAAGCGAATTCTTGCCCCAAAAAAGCAACTCGTGGTGGCAGGGACAGGGGTGGGGACAAGAAAAGGAAGCGCTGAGGAGGGGACAGGAGGTGACAACAGCGGCCGGGGCTGGGGGGGAAAAGGGAGAAAAAAACCCCAAAAAAGCGAGAAAAGAAACTCAAAAAGGGAAGGAAAAAACCCTCAAAAAGGGAGGAAAAAACCTCCTGGAACGCTGGAATCCCAAGGGGGAGGTGGATTTCTCCCGAGATGACCTGGCTCTTCCAAAGAGGAAATAATGCCAGGAATAAAAATTCCCATTTTTCTCTCATCGTTCCAAGGTTGAAACGCAAAAATCCAAGGAAGATTTGGATCCAAGGCTGGAATGTGACATCCCGGGAGAATCCTGGGGTTTCCCAAAGCGTTTCCTGGTGGGTTTTTTTTTTGGGTTTTAGTTTCACTTTAGAGCTCTCCCTTCGCTGCTCTGAGCAGGGTTCCAGCCCTTCCCTCTGCTCTGGGAGGATTTTTGGGGGGAACACAGAGATTTTGGGGATACACACAGGGATTTTGGGGATACACAGATTTTGGGGACACACAGATTTTGGGGATACACATGGATTTTGGGGGGGACACAGGCAGAACTTATGCCAGCAACCAAAAGTGACAGAGGGACAACCCCAAACTTCCAAACCCAGCCCCTCTTGTGGCTTAAGCCAGCCCCAGGAAATTTGGGATCATCCCAACCCTCCTGGTCCAGTATCTCCCTCCCACCTGATCCTGCTGGTGCCTCCTCTTCTTATTAAAACCATAAAAAAATCAGAATTTTAAAAAAAACCATTAAAAATACCCATAAAAACCTTATTTTTAGTTTTTTTTTTTTTCCCAAGAGCACCCAGAGGGGCTTTCAGCACCCACCAGGCTGTAAGCAGCTTCCTCCTGAAATCTCAATGAATGAATGAATGAATTATTCGATTAATTAATGAGATCCCTGGCTCAGAACGAGGCTGGAGCATCCCAGCTCATCCCGGGCTGAGGGAAATTCCTGCAGGGTCATCCCTTGCCCTGCCACCCCTCTGTGCCCCAGAAATCCTCAAATCCCGGGATTATATAACCCCCAGGAGCTAAATTAAAAACCAGGAGCGTTATTCCAGCCCTGGCCAGGGGTGACAGGACCAAAAATACAGGACAAAAATCCAGGAGAAAAAATTCCTGTCCCCTTTGAAGGGTGGCCAAGGCTATTTTTGAACCTGGCTGCAGCGGGAAAAGCTGGAGGAGAGGGGGAAAAAAAATAACCTCTGTGGTTATAATTAGAATTTATAATTAGAATTTAATCAGGGATTCCAGAGGGAATATTTTGGGAGGGCAGGAGGAAGCAGGAGCAGCAAACAAATAAATAAACACTCCCAAAAAATCTCCAAATCAATGCTGGGATGCTGCTCCAGGAATGTTTTTTTGCTGCTTGGGAGTCAAATCTTTGCCACCTTCCCACCCTTTGGAAATCCCCCAAGGTCAAGGGACACATCCCAATTCCAAATTATCCCAATTTTGGAGGTGTTTGGAGCTGGAGGAGGTTCCCAGTTCCCAGGAATTCCAAATCCACACTCCCAATTCCCTTGGGAAGAAGGGGAGGCAGCAGCCACAAGAAGGATTGGATGGGATTCTCCTCACATGGAATATCCCAGAATATTCCTCTCACAGAATATCCCCCACCTGGAATATCCCATCAAAAAAAATCCCATAAAATATCCCATAAACAAAATATCCCAACCATGGAATATCCCCCACGTGGAATATACCCCAAAATCCCACACATGGAATATCCCAGAACATTCCTCACATGGAATATCCCATTAAAAAAATATCCCATTAAAAAAATATCCTATAAAATATCCCATAAACAAAATATCCCACCCACGGAATATCCTAGAATATTCCTCATATGGAATATCCCATAAACAAAATATCCCATTTAAAAAAATAGCTTATAAAATATTCCATAAACAAAATATCCTATAAAATATCCCATAAACAAAATATCCCACCCATGGAAATATCCCAGAATATTCCTCACATGGAATATCCCATTTAAAAAAAAATCCCATTAAAATATCCCACAAACAAAAGCTCCCACCCAATCCCACCCATGGAATATCCCATAAACAAAATCTCCCATCCCTGGAGCTGCCCCTGGATGGAGCTCGGAGCACCCTGGGATAGTCAAGGTGTCCCTGGATGAGTTTAAATCCCTTCCATCCCAAACCATTCCATGATTCCATGAATTTTCCTACAAGGATCAGCTCCCTGCTCCTCCGAGCACCCCAAACCCTGCTCCTCCCAATCCCAAAAACCCCAGAGAAATCCTTTTCCTGCAGTTGGATCCTTCCCACCTGCCCGGGACCCCCCTGGCAGCCACAACCACAGGAATTCCAACAGCTCAGGAGGGAATTCCAAGATTCCAGGTCCATCCTGGAAGATTTGGGATCAAACTGTGGCAGCAGGAGAAAAATCCACATTCAGGAAGTCGCAGTTCCTGATTTCCAGCCCTGGTTCATGCCAAGAATTTCCTGCTTCCCTCAGATCCGTGCAGGAAGCAGCTCTGGGATCTGATCCCACACATTTCCTGCAGCAGGGAATGGCACCGAAGGAAATTTTCCATTTTCCATCCCTGCCCAGGGCTCTGCTTTTGCTCCAAAGCCATAAAATGAAACAATTTTTTTTTACTGTTAATTAATCCTTAAAACACTCGGGAATTGTTCTTCCTGTCAAATATCCCCGAGTGTGGGGCTGGGAATAGGGATTGGGGTGGAAATTCAAATGGCAGGGTTTGGGAAAGGAGTTTTTGAGGGATTGGGAAGGCAAAGGGGTGGGGAGCAGGGATGGTGTGGATGGAGAATGAGAGGGGAGAAATCAGGGAAACATCAGAGGAAAATCGGGGAAAAATCAGGGAGAAAACAGAGAAAAAGTCAGGGAAAAATCAGAGGAAAATCAACTATAAATCAGGGAAAAATTGGAGGAATTGTGGCTGCCCCATCCCTGGAAGTGTCCCAGGCCAGGCTGGAGCAGCCTGGGATAGAGGAATGCGTTGGGATTGGAACTGGATGGGCTTTAAGGTCCCTTCCAACCCAAATCCGGGGTTGGGAGAATCCCAAATCCATCCCAAAACCTGGAAATTTGCTCCCTTATCTCCCAGCGTCACATCCCAACCACAGCATCCCAGGAAAAAAAAAAAAAGCTGGAAAGAAAATTCCCTCCCCACTCCAGGGCTTCCCCAAACACATTCGAACTCCCAACAGCAAAAGCGCTTTTCCAGCTCATCCTGAGGGGGGAAAGGACATCCAGGAATCCCCGAAAATCCCTTCTGGAATGCGGCAACACGGAGGGAAAATCGCATCCCTTGGATATCCTCCCATCCCTTTGGAAAAGCGCGGCCAGGCAGGAATGATGATCCCAAGTGACTCCTGTAGCTCCTGCCACCACCGAGGAAAAGAAGGAAAAGATGCTCCAAAATCTCCTTTTTTTTTTCCCCCAGCTCGCGGCCCACGAGGAGATTCCCAGGAAATTTGGGAGCTCGGTGCCTTTCTGCAGCATCCCGAGCCCCTGGGATGGGATGCTTGGAGCTTCCAGAGGTTTTGGGGTGTTCCGGGGCTCCCGACACCGGGAATACCGGGAATACCGGGAACACCGGGAAAACGGGGACACCGAGATCAGAGGAACATGGGATAGCGGAAACACGGGGATAGCGACACAGGGGAACACTGGGAACACAGGGAATACCGGGAACATCGCGAACACAGGGAATACCGGGAACACCGGGAATATCGGGAATACCGGGAACACCGGGAACACGGGCACCGCGGAACCGACGCTGCCGGAGCAGCGGGGACAGCTCCGAGCCGGTGCCAGCCGTGCCCCTGCTGCGAGACGCGCTCGGCGCGGGTCGGGACGGGATAAATTGGGATGGGATGGGATACGCAGGGATGGGGTCGGACAGGGCTGGAGTGTCCGGGTGGCTGCGGGCTCGCTCCTCACCTGCGGGAGGTCATGGCTCGGTCCCGCTCCCGGCGCCGCTCCCGGTGCGACTGCCCCGCTCCGAGCCCGGCGGGGAAACCCCTCCCTGTGACGCGAGGGAATCCCCGCCCCGAGCCCCGCCCGCAGCCCGAGTGCCCATCCTGATTCCCGAGTGCCCATCCTGATTCCCGTGTGCCCATCCCCGCATCCCGAGTGCCCATCCCCGCATCCCGAGTGCCCATCCCGATTCCCGAGTGCCCATTCCTGATTCCCGAGTGCCCATCCTGATTCCCGTGTGCCCATCCTGATTGCCGTGTGCCCATCCCCGCATCCCGAGTGCCCATCCCGATTCCCGCGTGCCCATCCCCATTCCCCTGTGCCCATCCCCCCACCCCCAGGGCCCAT
>VZTN01011096.1:893-19635 GCA_013400515.1 Erpornis zantholeuca | reverse complement strand
GGCCCCGGCCCCGCGGGGAGAGCGCGGCGTGCGCGGCGGCAGCGCCGGGGGTTCGCACCTCCGCTCCTCTGCCCGGCTCTCTGCTTCCCCCCGAAACTGCCTGGAAAATCAGTTCGTCCCAAGGGTACAAATCGTGCGAGGAATCCCCGGGCGAGGCCGTTGTTGGCATGTTTATTTCTATCCGCATTAACCACCGGAGGGGTCTCCCGGATTCTCCCCTTCCCCTCGGAGGGCTGTGCAGAAATGGCATCCCTCAGCCTTTGGTTCAGCACGGAGAATGGGGCGGGGGACCGGAAGGGGCACAGGACAGCACGTTTCTCCGTTGCTTAGAATCCAAGTTGTGCCACGATTCTCATTTCACGTTTGAAAATAAGTCTGAGTTTGAACGGCTTAGAGAGCTTAACAAACTAAGGTTCTGAGGCAGCGGTCCAGAGGGGGATTGTCAAAGTAAAACAAAATGAAGCATACAGCTTAGACCAAATTTCCACAATACATCTGCTATTTACCTATCCTGATACAAGCTTCATCTCCAGAATAAACCATTCCAGGTTGATTTAAATAATGCCTTTATGTTTTCAGAGACAGGAAGAGCAGAAAGAGGACATACAGCCTTTTTTTTTTTTTTTTAAACTAGTTTTGCTCAATTGACATATCTAGAAATTAAAGAAAACATCAGTCTGAGCTGCAGTGTGGAAGGAGTGAGAGTACAAGCCTCAGGCTTCTCCAGACAGGTCCACTATAAAGATTGGAGACTGTCAAGTCTTCCCGTAAGGGCAGGTGTCTAAACTAACATCACCTTCATCATGATCAAAACATTAAGCAGATACCTCTGCATTATGGAGCTCACTCAAGCAGATTAAACTATTTTTTCTTTTTCTGGGTCATGGTGTATGACCTGAAGATCAAAACGTGAGAGGTTTTCTAAAGTTATATCTGCTTGTTATGTATTTCTTCTCCTTTTCTGATAAATAATTAAAAGGAAATAAAGCCGCTCAAAATTCTCTCACCTTCTGGCACTAGTTTAAAAATTCTCTTAATTCTTAGCTATACAAAGTACATTCACTCATTGTAATTTTTATCTTGCCTTATTCATCTCTTTTTTTCATATTGAGATTTCACCTCTTCAGATTTCTAACAGCTATTTCTTTACCCCAAAAATAAAATTGAAAATGGAGCTACAGCAGCCTCAATTATCGCTGCTTTGCCTCACCATTTTGACACACTTTCATGACTACTCACCACATCAAAATACATCCCTTCCTCCCCTCCAAAGAAAGTATTTGGGTGTTAAGTTGTTTCTTGTTATCTGCAGAATGATTTTTCGTAAAACTGGATCAGTAAGAACACACATGCAGGAATGAAGGCTCTCCTTCCACAAAAGTCTTCCACCCACCCGGGATCCTGAAGTCCCAGCCAGGGAAACCTTTGCTCATATCTCTGGGTAAGTGGACGAATCACCAGGGTCTAGTAAAGGCTACCAATCTCATGAGTCCAGTGCTGTGGAACACAAAACTGATAAGACAAAAAACACCTTAAACTTACACAGATGATTGATCCTGAGTGAATAATGAGGCTGCTACCAACAAAAACCAAGGGGCAGGCTGACATTTGAACAGTAATGTTTAGCTGGAGAAAAGATGTGCACCAAAGAGAAGATGCATAGTAGGCAATTAATTCAGAGAAGTTAATATAAAAAGATGAGCACGGTTTGCCATTGCAGGGCAATTTCTTCGGAGTGAATGCCTCAGGAGAGCAGAGCACCAGCCTGTCAGTGGGAAAGGTGAGTTACAATTGCTGCTACTGTATCAGTTAACACCAGAAGAAATACTTGTTCACAGGGAGCTGTAGTTTTCTCTGGCAAAAAAATAATTTTTAGATTCCTTCACACCTTAAGCACATTAACAACTCTGTAATTACAGCTGCTGTGATTCCATATGACTAAAACAAGCAAGAACCACACACCAGAGTAATTTATTATGACCAAACATGGCTAAGTTCTTTGCTTACCATACCTGGAATTTTTTCTTTGGACATCAATATGCAGTCTATTTGCAGCCAGTATACTTAGAGTTTTAAAGGGATATTAAAGTTGAGGAAGAGTTTGTGCTGAAGAAGGTCCTGAAAGCAGCTTTATGAGTTCAGAACCACAGAATTTAAATACAAGAACAAACTTTTCTGGTTTAATCCTTTCAAATGTCAAAAATTAGCATTATATTGACAAACTTTTTTCAACGTGAGCAACAAACATCTAAAGCTACACGTCACAAAAATTCTTTGTCAAATTCTTGGTTTAGAAACAAATATATAAAACCACATTTAACATGGAGGACACGGCAAGCAAAAGAGAAGGAAGAATAAATCATGGTATGCACATTATTTAAGGCAAAATATACAATTTGAAAGGGAATTGAAGTAGTAAAAGTTACAATGAGCACTTAATTATAATTTTTGCAGTAAAATTCAAATTTACATAACAATATGACACTAGCTTTCCCAAAGATAGTAATGAATTTGAGTCAGATTTTGCAGGCTTGTTCCATTAAATGAAAGACAGCAACAATACTATTCTTCTATTAAAAATAGCAAACTTCATGGTGCAAAAATAACAAAAATCATGGTGCAAGGTGTAGCCATACTCACAGTATGTGGTACACTGCCAGTTCACACCTCACTCAGTAAGATGTGCTGACCAAAAGGGACTCTTCTTTTCTTTCAGGTATTCCCAAGCTTCCCAGTATAATCATTAATAAATATATAGCTGATGTGGTGAGCAAGAGCAGTTTACTTATCAGACTGCCAACAGATCTGGATGTTTTATGAATTTATATGCATACCCCCTTCTCCAGCTGTCACCAATCACTGGTGCCCTCACAAGAGTAGCAGGAGAGAAAATGAAGGGGAAACCCTCCAGTAGAAAGATGGCAACATTAACTCAATCCAGCAACAAAGCACGTGAGAGTGATGCAGTTACCCCACAGGCAGAGATTTGGAGTTCTCTTGATTTCCATTTTTCCTTGTTTCAGTAAGTTGAAAATAGCTATCTTGGTAACCAAGTCTACTTCCCAGGAGAATGTTTCAAAATGGGGAGGACTAAGCTAGTGCTCAGAGCTGACCACACCCTGGGAGTTAGGCTAAAATGAGAAACACAGTTTTTAATCCCTTCAGGCAGAAAAAGGAATTGAAGTTTAACATTTAGATTGGACAAGCATGTTAGTCACAGAGATAACAGATAAAAAGAGAGAAAAATTCTTCCTGACGTTTAGAGAATCTACAACAACTTTACAACATCATCATTTTCATTACTTTTCAATTTGTTCTTTTAGAAAAATAAAGTCTCATTTCCATTGAAATTACTTTTGCATTGAGGATTTTCTTCAAGATGAAATAAAAAATGCCTAATTTGTTCACATTGAAAGTCGCACTGGACTTCAGATAAAAGCTAGGCACCATGAAACAGTGCTAGAAATACATACCCCAAGACCAGAAAAAAGGTGTTTGTTAAACCCAAAACCCTCAACCCAGAAGGCAGCAAGTTATTCCAGCTTTACTGGATTGCTCCCCCTAGCCTGCTGTTTGCCTTGCTGCCAGGTCTTTAAATCATGAGTTTATATGTATTCAGAAGAAGAAGGAGGTAAGAGAGAAGGCAGAAAGGTGGAGCTATTGCACATCACAAAGCATGGCCGTAGATGTTCAACAGGGGAAAGACAGAGGCTGCTGGCCTTGTTCTTTTCCCTCCTCTGAGTAAAAACTCTACCAAATTCATGTCATGATTCCCACAATACATTCAACAAAAAAAAGCATATTGTCTGTTGCCTGAACTAACCATGTTAACAGGGAATGTCAAATTACCTGGATGATAATATTAAGGCATAACTCTGGTTTCTCACTTTGACCTTGACTGCTGATCATTAATGAGCCAGTTTTACTTTGACCAATTATACAAGTGATGTCCTCATGTGTCTGACCACCATCATAGCCCTATGCCTGCGAAGGATTGGTGGGTTTCCTAACAATGGTTCTTGAAATCAAGACATCCCTACACAAAGTATTTTTAATACAAAGAATTAATGTATCGCCTTTTTCAGAAATAAACCTTCTAAATTTTATTCCCAGTTATGCATTTTTTTCCATTTTATTCTTACACTAGCTCCTTCCTTTTCCTTCTTGAAACAACATAAACCAGTGCTTACATTGGTGCATGGAATACTGATACAGTGAGCTCTTAATAGCATCTGGTTTTATTAACTTTGTATGACCCAGACATTTGTTTTTTCTCATTCTACAAATGTCTGCTGAGAGCCTAAGGGCCAAAATGCAAAAATCATTGGTTTGTTGTAAAATAAATCACTTCAAACTGAGGACTAGAGGATATCTGCCTGTAAGGAAATATTTGCCATGTGTAACAATGCAACGTCTGCTCTGAAGAGGACTGAGTCATCTTTGTTGTGCTAAAATCTGTACCTTATGTAGTTCTATAGCATTACTTGCTGAAGTGCCCTTATTAGCAATTTGAAAAGCATTTCAATAAAAAGATACAATATGAATATTAATGTACTACTGAAACACAGCACACATAAATCCACATATGCAAGGATTCTCTAACAGGAAAAGTGTCCTGGTAATTTAGAATCATGAGTGTGAAATATCACATCTCCTGCTAGCTGCCTTCTTCTTTTATCCTTGTAATACCATGCCTACAAGCACTGCACTTCCAGTGGCCTCTCATACGCTTTTAACTTAGACCTACATATCTTCATGTTCTATGCATGATGAGAAGATGTTGCACTGGTTGCCCACTAGCAGGTGTGTTGAATATCTGTCACTCACATTTAAGAAGGCATGAGACCTCCCTACCCCTCAGGCTGTTCCTGCTGCCAGTTTGTTCTCTGCTCTCAGAATTCACATTACAAATATTGCACCAAGTGTTTTCTTCTCTGAGCTTTTACTCCTGGGGTGCAAATATAACAGTGTTTTGGTAGCTTGCTCATAGACCAATTCTATGACCAAAATGACCAAACATTTAAACAAAAAGGAATAAAAAACCTGCCTACCACCGAAAACAAGTAATAAAATAAAATATAAAACAATTCTTTGAGGCAAACGCATTTTGGTACTTGTTCTCTTTGCTGTCTTGTGAACTTTCACTCCATGCATATTATCTTCACAAATAGATCCTAATTCAAACAGTGAATAAAAACAGATTTTACAGAACTGAAAAAAAAAATTAATTATCGTGACAATCCAGGATGAATGTTCTGCCCCTGAGAAAGACTTATGATCTAGTAGAAAGGGTAAGTTAGGTATTACCAAGGCTACTAGTAAGTATTTTCATGTCTTGGTTTCTTGGTAAGGCACATATCAAGAAGCCGTACTGACTTTTGCCCACAGGTGTGTCTGTCCTCTGCATCATATTTAGCAGCTTAAGGGGAAGAGTTTAAATATGATTCAGAAAAGTCATTAAGTCCTTAATTAATGCAATGGGTTGAAGTGTATCGTCTATTCAGTCGTATTATTTTTTTTGTATAAGTAGAGTGTTTTAATTACCAAGATTTCTGAATGCATTGATGTAAAACAAAGAGTTAGCAAAGTTCAGTGGTAAATGTGACTGTGATAAACAAGATTCAACAGCAAGCTTGATTATTTACTGCATAGAGGACAGGGTCAGACAAAATTGAGACCCTTCTGTTGAGTCATGAGGTTCAGAAAGGACACCCTTGAGTTCTGAACTCCTTCTTAGGGAAAAGTCCAGGTGCAGATGGACCCACTGCTAGTCCCAGGCTTGGTCAGTGTCTTATGTCTAGACAATTACATATGGACAATCAATCCTTTTTATCACTTAGCTAAGGTTTCAAAGTTTACCATGCTATTAATCACTTACCAACAATCTGTTGCAGCAAGGAACCCCTTAGCCTCAAGCAGTACCTTGAGAGTCATTCCTGCTCAAGGGGTGTTCCTGTTGTGCAATGCACTCCTGAGACAAAGGGCACAGCAGGCCCTGGACTTCACTATTCATGGAGTAAGAGAGAATGATTTACAATCGTATTTGCACACCAGCAAGACATCTGGGTTGTCATTCCAGACAGCCCTTGGCCACCATGTCCTTCTCCATGCACGGAGAAGGAGGATGTCTCCTCTAAGGAGGCACTGCCTCATGTCCTATCAAAGATGTGGCACCTTATATATTATCTAATGCTCCACTGTCGACTACCACAACAGCTCTATTGGTTTCATTCTTCATATTAAATGAGAGCAAGCATTTTCAGTCACTATAAAAAGTGCATTTTACAACCACATCTTATTCAAGAATTCATCAACAGCAGCTCTTTTGTTGAAACAATAAATTAATCCTCTACAGGACCTTCATAACTCTTTATAGGCTGTCATTATGCTGGAGCTGCTAAACACTTGCATTCCCAAATTTCATCTGAAAATGTCACATCTACCTTGTTCTGCCAGGCACTTACATTATCAGGATTAAGTCTCTATTTGGATACTCCAGTTTCCCTTTCATTCAGATGTGGAAGACCAATTCCACTGTATAACTCTGCCCACTGAACTTCATTTAATTTGGAGTTACTGTCCTGTGTACCACTGGGCTACACACCACTGGTGTGGTTCACTTGGTTGATTTCTGGTTTTCACATTTGTACTTGAACTAGAGATGTATAAATATCCCATAAAGTAGATAGTTTAATACTCTGGCCGTTCTTATTTAAACTGTTGAATGCTGCGACTGCATTCACAGTTTGTGATGTTTTCCTTCCTCTTGACTTGAATACTATTAGGTCTACATGAGCCAATTTGCCTCTTCCTGCATTTCATTATAATTCAATATTTGAGATCGCTGGATTCTCATTAGATTTGTTTTCCTTAATTAAAAGAATTTGGCAACAGAAGCCCCTTCACTCTTTCTTGTATATGTGTCTTGCTGATGAGATAACTTAAGTAATATTTTCCTTTATGCCTTGTTCTTATTTCATTTTAAGAAAGGTAATAATTGAAGCCTAATAGCCTAATCACCCAAAATTCATAGATCTGACTTGCTCACAACTCCAGAATTAAAATATATAGCTGGAATGACTTTTTGTTTCATATTACTACGACTGTTTTAGATATAATTAGTAAGATATTGCATGTCCTAGGCCAGGAGCTGGACACAATGATCATTTGGATTGATTAAAGATATTTGAGGTTCGCTTTTTAATTGAAAAAGTATGGCATCCATCTTTACCTGCTGGTGAAAATGTAACCAAGCCTGACAACACAATACTACATGAAAAAGAACTCCCTGCCAAAGTTTGCAAGATACAGAAAAGAAAAGAAAGGTCAGTCAATAACTCATTTGAATATACTCAGACATATATTTTCGTTTAGGTCTGCCTGTAGTGAGCATTAATGTGTGAAGATCAGTCCCACATTTGATGAGACTCAACCACTTTTTCGGCAGTGGAAGACAATAATTTTCAGACCACAACAAAACCTATAAAAAAATCTATAACAATTTATCTGAAGAGTGAACCTGCCACACATTCATTGCTTTGATTGCTGTAATATCAGTCACACAAGTAACTCTAGGAAACTACATATGCTCATGCTAAAGAACAAATGCTATAATACCACCCTGTAAATCAAAGCAAAAGCCCTAAGTGAGTTGAGCTGGTTATTAAGACAGATGAAGTGCATCTTTATTTTACACAGAATGGACCAACAGAGGAGTTATTTCACAAAGTCTAAATACAGCATCTGTGGCTTCAGATACCCACAAACCAACATTCATATATCATGCTTTGCTTATAGGGATAAGCATGCACTAACCTACATTACCTTGTTAAAATCACATTAGATTTCCAAAACATTTTGCTGTAGCTGTCATTTCTGACACTCCTAATGACTCCATAATTGCTATTATCATTACCTTAGGGTTTTCAGGAATAAGTTAGTAACTGTTTGCTCTCATTTAAAATAGTTAACCCAGATCCTGGATCTTTTGCAGCCTTCCTTCTCTCCATAGTCCTGAAAACAAAGCTAAAGCTTAGAGGGTGTTTGTACCCAGGACAAACCTTTGTTCACTAAATCCCCAAGAGATCTAGTGCCTTACTAAGATTGAGGTACATGGCTTATCAAAAAAAAAATCTCTTCCTGGTTTCCAGTCTAATTATATGCAGACACTCAACATCTTCTGGGTAAGGTAAATATCACATTATGGGAATACAGATTTCAGAAAAGAAGCTGTGTGAGTGTTCTTTCTTACAGTCCCACTACAAATACATATTATTTCAATATGCAATGATAGTTCAATCAAAGAGGAAGTCAAAACTCTCAGAAAAATTACTGCCCAGTAGTACCCAGTTTTGCCAACTTATACAATTCCTTAAAAATAAACAAACCCACCAAAACCAACTACTTAAGTAGAACATATCAATCCTCACACCATTTTGTCTTGACATGCACACATGAAAACAGATAACCTCAGCAGCTGAGAGAAAGGTTGTTCAATGGCACACGGTGTTCCACCAGTGGTGAAAGTCCTTAGGGCTTGAGGGGTAAGCAAAAGTTTGTGGTAGAAAAGGGTGAACAGACCCATTTTGGGGGATGGCTATTGTATTTTACTCTTTCAAAGGTGTTTTTTGTGTCTGTAGATAAAAGATTGGGAGACTGTCATAGTTCTGGACACTGAAAGCAATGCTCAAACAGAATGGAATAAAGATTATGTGGGCAGCATCTTCATTCTTCAATTTCTTGGTCTACCACACCTGAATTTTATTGAAGACCACTGAGAGGATGTTGAATTTTTCATATACTTGAATTGGTTTACAATCAAGTCTTTGAAAGCTAGAGCAACTATCCTCAAATATTTCAATGTCCAATTTTGTAGCTTCTTTGATAAATAATTTTTACTGTGATTGTGGCAATGTTGTTGAACATAAGAATGTTTCTATATTCTTAGAAATATCATTTTAGTTAATAATTCATGCAGAGAACACAAAATAATTCATGAAGAGTACACAAAAAAATCCTCGTTGTATACAAGTCCATTTTCCTCTTCACTCCAATCATTAAAAATTACTAAAGGATGTGTGTTACTGCTTTTGAGGAAGCATTTTCTTCAACCTTTCCTTTCCTCCCCTGGTCCAAAACATGTTAGAATACACTGAGACATTTGAACTTATTTACCCACCACAGGAAGGCTCCTTAGAGGGGAACCTGCTCCAGAATCCAGGTCCCAAAAAGTTGCTGAGATTAATGATGTGGCAGATATTGTGCACAGCAGGTTACAAGAAAGGTGATGTAAGAGCAAAGCTATTACTCCTCCTGCAGAATTGCAGGAAAGAGCACTACCTCTTACATTTTCTAGGAAATAAGGCTCAGACAGAAAGATATGGTTTTTAATGGGATCCAAATTTGGACTCAGTAAGTTTTAGAGTTTTTCTTAATACACTAATGATAATTCAAAAAGTCACTAAAAAATGCATTTTATAAAGTAACAGCAGAGTCAACTCAAAAAATGCAAATACATAATTTAGCTTATTGGAATCAGAATATTTCTTTTCTCCAGCTGATTCAAAGAGAACAAGAATTCATGTGTATCAATTAAAAGATGCATCACTGCATCCAAACTTCTCCATAAGTATTTTCTTTTTGGTTTTTGGTTTTGGGTTGTTTTTTTTTTTTGGTTTAGTATGACAGTATTCCAGATCCAGTTCATCCATCATGGTTCTGTGTTGCTCACTAAAAGGTTTAAACTTTTAAAAGCTGCATAAAGTATTCACTGTCATTGCATTTCTGTGTTCACAGTTTCACTGTGGTGTGTTTACATACTCTAAGGCATGCAAAACTAAGCCTATGCCAAACAGAAGTTTAATTTAGAAGACATGCCAAACCACCACTTATGTGTGTAGGGAGAATTTTGCATCTTCTTTCCTGCAAATATGTTACTGATGAACAGAAATGTAGTTGCTCTCTGACAGTTGCTCTCTGACAGTAAGTTATCTCCATGCATTCTTACAAAAAAGATCTAAGTATATAATTTGATTGAGAAATCTAATTTAATTACATTTAATATAATGTTCAATTAATATATTTAATCTAATTTAAGTATATTTAATTTTATTATTACCCGAAGCATATACTACAAAGTGATGGTCAATCTTGGAGAATTAAAAATGGAGTACTGAAAATATATGGAGAAAACAACTGATATTACAATAACATTATGACAAAATAAAGAGCCAATGATGGAAGGATTAATAAAGTCAATTTTTCTCTAGAAAAAGTCTGTGTAAAAACAACCCTGAAATTGTTATAGTCATGGCATGAATTAAAGGATTTTTCTTTCTCTGGACTAGTAGTCCTTTCAAAGCTTGTTTTGTATTACAGAGCACATGCTGTTTTGAATGTTTTGTAGCCAGTTTTCTTCCTATCCATGTGCTTCACACATACTGAGAAACAAACACTAATTAGTTAATTGCTTGTTGATTTTGTCAGAGTACAATAGTACTAGTTTGCATGGCAACCGATATGCACAGATACTGATTTTCAGAAACTGCCTCGTTCTCAGAAGTATTTCCTTTGGGTTTATATGGAGGAAACCAGTTGTCTAACAGACCCTATGATTAATGTATTAAGTAATGTAAATAATGTAACTTTTATAAGGAGTGGGAGGCTTCTACAGTAATTAAAAAACCCCAACCCTATGTTAAACTATGTGGGAACTTTTCAGATAAACTATATTCCAACGTTAAACCATTTTCTCAAATCCCTATTTACCTTGGGGAACATTTAGTACCACCATCCTTTTGCAGAAAACACTCAACAAATTCCGAGCAATGCACACAGATAAAAAAGTAAACGAGATTTATGCATGCAGTACACTGTACTTTTAGTCAATCTCATTTGCTTTCTATCAAGATGCAAGAGTAAAACTGTCCTCCATGTGTCCAGTAAAGGCTGATAAGAATGCATTTCCATGCTTAACAGCATGTAGTATATAATAGCCCAAGAAGAAAAGAGCTACTCATTCAGATAATGAGCACAGGGAGAACTTCAGTTTCATGGGCAAAGATGAAACATGTGCCTCTTTTTGCTGTACATTTGCATGCTCAAATAAGTTCCTGAGGACAGAGTACAGGTCTGTCATTGAAAATTACTTGATGAGGAGCTCCACTATGAGAACTATGGTTTAAATCCAAACAGGAGTAGCATGGTTGTTGTTCAGCCTGGGCAGAGCATGGCTTCTTCAAAAGAAGTTCCTGCATCTCCTGTCAGCAGATGGAGTTTTATTGTTGATTTTAAACTGACCTATAATGAAACTGAGTCTTGGATGAAAATTTTAAAACCAAAACTCAACAGATCTACAATTGAACTAAAACAACAGAAGTGAAACAAGTTCTGACATGAGTCATCTGATTACCAAATTGCTATAAACCACACGATCCTAGTGCCAGGCTCAGGCACACATTTTATTCACATGCCTTCCCTTTAATGTACTATAAATTCAATTAATAATATGGAACATTTTCTATATTTCATCACAGATACATAAAACAGCTCTAGAAGCAGAAGTCACAATCTGAGATGTCACTGTCCCCCAGCGAGAGACTGGAGGATTGCTGTACTTCAAATCCAGTGCTAGGAAGCCTCTCAGCAAAAAGCTGCCTCTGACTGTGTTGAAAAGCAGGTTTGAATATCTTTATCTGGGGGGCAAGTCTTGAAACCCAGGCCCTCCTTTCCACTTAAGAAAATTCCCCTCTCATAGCATTTGTGTTGAAAAGGATAACCTGTATCAACACTCAAGTAGGAGTGGCTCTTACTATCATGATCTTTGCTGGAGGTAAGACAAACTGTTTTGAGTGGGGTGATATTCTTGTTAGCCTGTGATCTTAAAAGTAGAACAAAAGGCAAGCATTTATAGAACGAGAGTTTATGAGGCATGAGAAGGAGACAAGAGTTTTGATTTTGAGTTCTAGATCTCATTCCATATGTTTGCCTTTGTTCTTTATGCTGAACTTTGCTTCAAGCACACTCATGCTGCTCTATTCTAGAAGGTCCAAGATAAGGGAAAAAAAATAATGCCAGAAGTGCCAGTTAATTTCATGTTTAATTTGAAAAATATATAGCTGATCTCTTAGCATACAAGCGATATACAGCACTTCATATCCAGCTCTCACTTCTTATGCTGCCTTACAAGCCTAATAGAAACTCTCTCTTGCCCCCTTATGGAACACAATATCAAAATTAATGACTTGTCATTAATATACATCTAAAATCAAGAGGTGTTTTTTCACTTATAATACTTTTTAAGTTTTAAAATTTCAGGTATGATAGTTCAGCTACCACAAAACTTCAGAGCACAGTCCTTTTATACTCAGCTAGGGACCAGCACCACATTCTTCTTAGGAAGAACTTACAACTCTTAGCAAAGCTCTTATTAAAATTGACTGTATTTTGGCCCAGGAGTTTTCTTGAGTTTGCTCTTCCTACTGTCTCCCCACCTTCTGATGTGGTGAGGGGAGTGAACAGCTGTGTGGGTGTTGCCTTTGGCACGAAAGTCTACAGCGACCTGGTTCCGAGACAGAGCACGGCCCCCCGGCCTCACCCGAGGGACTCGGTCCAAAATGACATAGACATCAATATGATGGAGGTGAAAATGGCGTTTATTATCTTGTCTCTTGGGTTTAAATAGTTTCTGGGGAGGCTAGTCTACGTCACAAGGGGCAGTGGGGTTTTAGAGTTAGTATGGAGTGGAAAACTACTAGAATTAGGAGGGGTCACATTCTTGGGGTGATCGTTATCTCAGGGGACAGAGGGAGGAAGAGGCCCTGGTTCTTTCCGTGACACCACGATATCTTCCGAGCGCCAGACCCTAGCCTGTTACAGTGGGTGCCCAACTGCTGGCTGGGATCAACTCACAACAGTTTTTTGCAGCTGAAAATGGCCATTTTTATGCCAAAACCCCTGGGTCAATTCCAAAGTCTGTTCAGAAAGAAAGTAAGAAAAAAACCAAATTCCTATGTTTGCTTTGTGTGTTGACTATGAATAAGGAACATAATAGCATGGAGAAAAAAACTCTTATATCCCTCCAACCACTCTATATTCAAATAAAACTATTTTAAGATATAAGAGTTACATCTACCCTTTGAAAATACTAATCACTAAGATAAATTAGTTCTTTCATGAATAAAGTGATAAAGTGATAAGTTTTCCCTGTGTATTGCCATCTATTTCCAGTATCAGTTTGAACACTAGGTTCAAAGCAAATAAATTAGTTTCATTAGAACATCTTTCCTTTAATGTACTATAAACTCAATTAATAATATGGAATATTTTCTATATTTCATCACAGAAAAGCTTTCTCCCTTTTGTGTAAAACTAGTGAATGGAAAACAGTTGTTTTTTAAAAATATAAGAACAGGTTCAAACCTGATTCAAACCCAAGCTGAACATTTTTTTATTTTGAAAAGTTAATGTTAGCCATCTTTTTTTCTCTGCCAATTTCTCTACTTCCAACTAAATTGTTATTAACTTTCAGTGTTATTATCCATTCACACCACCTACATTTTGTCAGAAACAGCACTGAGGTACCATAATACAACAACATGAGCACTAATATTAAAAAGAAACACCAGATGTTTAACAAACCCTTCATTAAAAAATATCAAGGGTGTTTTCAGGCTGTGGACTGGCTGGGATTATTGAATCTGTTTTCTGAATCTTAAAGTTCCTTAATTTCTGGTTACATTACCCATATTTGTCAGCTAGGTTCCTTCATTTACTAGAAAGGATCCTTTTGGATCCTGTCCTATCCAAATACTGAGTTGTTCCTTTTTGTTTTTTTCTTAAACAAAGGCTGGTTTTTTGACTACTTGGGAGAAATAGTCCTTAGGCTAGGCATAAGCAGTTTCCCTAATGCTGTGCATTTTGCATTTCATATCAAAATCTCTGAACAACTGAAGCCATAAACGCTGAAGAAAGGAGGTTTAGGTGGTGAGAAATGTCAGCAGTCCCACTGTGCAGAGTTCATGTAGCCCAGCAGTCCCTCTGCTACAACAGATCCCCTAAAGTTCACCAAGGGGAGCTGTTGCACTGACGCTGTTGAATTTAGGCAGAAAGTAAACTCCCTAGCATTCCAGCTGTACTCAGTCATGAAAAGGTCTGTGTGTGGCCCGACTTAATTTCTGATCCTGGACAATTTTACATTATTGGCCTGCTTGAGCTGAATAAGAACTTGCACAAGTTTCTTGCACAAGATTCACAAATAGTGCTTAGCCTCAGCAGGCAAACAAGCACCACACAGCCACTCACTCACTCACTCACTCCACCAGTGGGATGGGAGAGAGACCTAGAAAGTAGGAAAACTACGGGTTGAGATAATTTAATAGGTAAAGCAAAAGCTGGGTATGCAAGCAAAACAAAACAAGCAATTCATTCTCCCATTCCTTTTGTGCAATGATTACTGGGGAGGACAAACACCATCATTCTCAACATTTCCCTCTTCTTCCTTCTTTTCTTGTTTTTATATCCTGAACATGAGGCCGTAGGGCCCAGAAATTTCCTTTGGTCAGATGGGGTCAGCTGTCCTGGGTGCGTCCTCTGCCATCATCTTTATGACGTTTACTCTGAGTCCCTGCTGGTGGAAGCTACAAGAAGCACAAAGGGTCTTGGATCTGTGCAAGCCCTGCTCAGCAAAACCAAAAGCATCTGTATGCTATCAACAGTGTCTGCAGCACAAAACCAAAGCACAGCCCCCTTCACAGATACTGTGAAGAAAATTAACTCTACCCCAGCCAAAACCTGCACATGCATCTTACCAATCTGACACGGGTCTGGCTAAGTTCAGTAAGAACTTACACACTCCAGGTTCCTAAGAATGAGGGTTTATTAAGGAAACAGGAAACCAGATTCAGAATTGCCAGTGATAAATGCACTAACTAGAGAGTGTTGGTATGTATTGCAATGGGAGGTATGGTAACAGACATCTATTAGTGCTATATATGTATAAATGTGTATTCCCAGGTGTACCTCAAAGCCACTGGATATGCAAAGCTCACCTAAAGGCGTTCCTTCAGTGGAGGAGGACAGATGCTATCCACCTACTGATCCCGAGAAAGCCAACGTGTTTCCTCATCTCACTTTTTGCCCTGCAACCTCCCTTCTTTTTATACTATAAATTTGTTTAGCCCTTCCCAGCTGGATGGAGAAATCTCGTTATAGGTGGGGTTTGGTGACTTTGGTCAAACATGTTTTACATGTCTCATTATTCCTCGTTTGCATTATAAGGGATGTGAAAGTTAATATGCAAATAGGGCTTAATGAGAGTTTTGGTTACTTTCAATCTGAATTTATAGTCCATATAAGAGGTAAGATAAACACTTTGGTCCTCCTTCACCCACTGAGGCAGCAGTAAAGGCTGCATCACCACAGTCTTTGTGCACATCCCTATCTCCTTAAAGGATGAGATTTGCAACAATTCGTGTTTTTCAGGGTGAAGGAAGAGTGAGGGCAGTGGCTGGTACAGAACCGTGGATGCCCCTCTGTGCCTCACTGAACCAACATCGTGCTGCAAGACCTCCATGTCCCTCTAGACATCATTCCATGGTTCAGCCTTGCTTGAGCCAGGTGCAA
Organism: Erpornis zantholeuca; assembly: GCA_013400515.1. Lineage (NCBI taxonomy): Eukaryota > Metazoa > Chordata > Aves > Passeriformes > Timaliidae > Erpornis > Erpornis zantholeuca. The sequence continues at coordinate 4,014 of VZTN01011096.1, read as the reverse complement.
GATAAATGAGCAGTCCAACTCATGGCTTTTTCAACCAGCCTGATCAACAAACCACCAACTTAAGGCAGCTCTGTAGCTGCAAACTTACCACAGGAGCTCCAGAGAACAGTTGTACTTATTCTGTCTGAGAGACACCTGCTGTACACATTTCTCACTTTCCCAAATGCTATCTAAACGTGCCTGAATAAACCAGGATTATCACAAGCAGTGGATATAAAAAGCTGGCCTGCAAATCTAGGTCAAGAAATCACCTTGGATTTCAAATGGCCGTGCCATGTATTGATTAAAAGGACCAGGGGGTTATTCAAATAAGTGAATGCACAGCATGGAATTTCTGTCTTGTAAACATTCAGGTCAACTGTTTATTAAATATGGATATCATGCTATTTCTCTTCAAGTGAAGAAACCTAAGGAAAAAATCTGATAATATTCTGCTCTAATATGACACTTTTCTATATTTTTCAAGTGGAACACATTATCTATTAAATGGGCTCAGAAATTATTAATGCTGAAAAGTAGCACTATGTCATAGAACAAATTGTTTTGAAAGGAACTGGCATGTAATTGTATGTGAATAACATTCTTACTCAAAAATATTTGCACTTTTGTTTGTTTGAAGCTTTTTTTGTCACATTATTTCTTGTAAATATAAACAATAAAACCTACAGAAAAAACTACTTGTTTCTTTCAGTGTATAACACAAAGTTGTGACACCACAGGGTACAATTCAAGTTAGTATATATCCGAATCAAAACATGCATAACTTAAGGCCGCATCCTGAATAACATAATCCTCCCTTTTGCAGCTCTGAAAAGAAAACCATTAAAAGCATGAAAATTGACAAAGACTATATTGGTTCAATTACAGAGGCAGCAACTGTCTTTTCACTCATCTATGTAATTACCATACCATGGTTGTTTTCTGGGAAGTGATTTCAAATGTCTCATGATAAATTAAAGCAAAATTGCCACCTCCTGAAATCTGAATTAAATCTTACAAATAAGGAAAATGACATCTATGGTCAGAGGAGCATGACACTTTGCCTATGAAGAAAAACTTCCTTGCCCCTTACAATCCACTCTAGCAATGTGTCTCTGTATTGTAGAACACAGCAGTTACAAAAGCTAATTAATTCCCTTTGTACAACTGCATTTTGCAGAGCCTCTCTTCTAAGAAACTCTTGCTTATGGTGGTTTCAGTCCATTATTTGTAATGCAAATTCTTGCAACTTAAGAGCAGTGGAGAACTGTATAAATCTTCCAACATGTGAGAAATTAGCAAGTGTTACTTTGCTGTTTGATATGCTGCGCACAGTCAGATTTACATTCCTAAGTCTTACTTTGAAATGAAAAGCATACTCATGATCATTGAAAATAAGAAAATAAAACATTTACAAAGAAAACCAGAGGCACCTCACATTCTTTTTCAACTACATCTTACATTAAATTGTTTTCTGAAGATTAAAAGTGGGGCAATTTGTATGATCTATTCTACTTAGATGCTGAGTCTATAAGTGAACTTGTATGTGAGCTTTGTAGCAGCCTGGTTTTCAACAATGTTAAATGTAAATGCCTCTAATTGTTACAAATCTGCCAAGTTTTGTTTATAAGGCTATATAAAGGTCTGCACATAATACTGTAAATGTCATTTGTCAAAGAGGGTTGTATACTTACACAAAGAAAATAGGGTATCTATGAAAATTGGGAAGACACTGCCCGAAGAATGACAATACAACCAGGAATGGGTCAGCATAGTCTCAAAAAGTAGGCTGAACTCCAGAAAAGTAGCATTGTCTTGGCACAGGAAATAGACTGAAGCATCAGTTACCCCACATACATTATATATACATAATACTGCAATTATATTTCTATTTTTGTAAGATATTACTACATTAATGATAATGAGAAGCATGAGCTATGGCAAAAAGGTGGCCTAAAATCTGTGGTAAAAAAGGGGCTGGAAGAAGGCAAAGAAAATCTTCAGTCTGGTCTGAAGCCATTGCACACAGAGAATTGAAGAGGTTGATACTTAGTCTTGAATTCTGCCTGTGCTTGGAGTTGGCCTGGCATCATGAACACCACTGGAGGTGCCTGGTTGTTAAAAGGCTCCAGAGTATCAATCTCCCAGTAGGAAGTTTAGTAATAAGGGCAGGATCTTGAGGTTTGAGGAGTCAAACTGTATAATACAACTAATTCTGACACCAGTTACAAGTGTTCTATGTATTTACTCTTCATGATGCTGGTGGGGATATTTAAACAGTACATAGCTGGAATTACTCTCACAGTATAGAATGGAAAATGCATTGTTTTACAGAACATTTAATACCTGTAACAGTCTGTTAAAACACTGTTAAATGTTCATTGATTTCTTGACAAGCATGGGTAGGTAAGCAACTGTATTCTATAGTCAACAGCAGCCCATGCACAGGCCTGCAAAAAATTACCCATCTCACTGAAAAAACAGACACTAGCCAGAATTACAGTATTTAAACTATCAGTATTAAGTGTCAGTTTCTGAATAGAAAATGGCAAAATAAGTAAGAAAACCTCCCATCAAAGGGAAGTGAAGTCTTCTCCCATGAAGCAAAAACCTGGAGTATATATGTGTGTTTGTTTAAAGACAAATTAAATGTTACCCTTGGTTTTAATCCTACAGGTGCTTTCAGCAAAATTAAAAGATGCGGTGAAACCTCATCTGGAATAACATACACCTTTGCTGCTTATGAAGATGAATTCAGTATGTTAAAAAAAGTATCATCAGAAAAATATTCCCTGACAGAATAGCCAAAACACATAAGAATGAATAAGGTTTATAAGCCTGTATGTTGTCAGTGAGAGACAGAACCCATATCAAAAGAAGCAGAAGGCTATCACAGTGTATGGTAACTATTTCTGTGGAAAATTTGGGGGGTTGTGTGTTGTTCTTCATAATTTTTCTAGTGAAACTCAGGCAAAGAGGTGAACTGCAGGGAAGTAAAGAGGACAACTTTTCATGCATTTGTGAGAGAAAATATCAGAACAGTGTTATTCTGATCTGCCACCAGAGTTATCTTCACTCTGTGGATGCAAAGATGAATTTACATCTCTGGGTGACACACATCCTCTTGGTATCCATGAGGGTT
>VZTN01011095.1:141316-173080 GCA_013400515.1 Erpornis zantholeuca | reverse complement strand
GCTGAGGTGAAAATTTAATGGGCAGAGAAATTCAGAAGGTCACTAAAGAGGAGAATACCCTCACACCACTGCTGCAAGCAGAAAAGTGAGACCACTTAGCTGCCAAACTGGATAGAGCAAATTTCAAGGGATATTCATAAAACTCCTCAAAAACCAAAACCCAACAAAACAAAACAAAAACCAAACAAATAATAACAAAATCACCAAAAAATCAAAGGAAGAAACAAAGTTAATTTGGCTGGATATGTATGGAGTGTCTATTATGTATACACCAAATTTTCAGTTTAAAAAGTCAGAAAATTCAGGGATGTGAGCAGGTTTTTTCTATGGAATAGCTGGCCACACTGAGGTCCTTTGTGCTGCTAGTTTCAAAAAAATTCTATGCTGGATTCACAGGACTTTTTGTCGCTGAAAGTTTTGTTGTGGCACTAACTTACTGCAGTGAGAAATATTTTTTATATTAACTATGTTTTTTCAATGGAAAAACTTTGCTGAAGCAATTTCTAAACCGATTGCTCTCTAACTCTGGACTGTATTCCAAGATGAGCAAGAAAGGAATTAAAACTTCTGAAGAGGAATTTGTGTAAAGGAAAATCCATAAACAGCAGTGGGGAGCTGGGATTTGATAAAACCAGGGGAAGACTCAGTCTCCTCAGATTAGAGGACACAAAATTATTGAAGAAAATATTATCAGAAACTAGTGGAGTGATGCAGAGAATAGCACAGAGGCAAATTAGCCACAGCAGGAGAAAATATAGAATCAACCCTGACATCAAGGTTGTGATGGAAATGAAGAAACCTGTAGAGTATATGCCATGGAGAGCAGCAGAAGGTATGAAGATTTTCTTGTCCCAGATGGCCACAAATGTCTTTCAGACAATGGTTTACATTAAATGAAGCTAATACCACAAAGTTAGATGGACAGAAAGACAGCGAAGTAATTAGAGATACCCAAAAAATTAAGAATAGGCAGCCAAAGAAGAGTAATGCAATGGATAGTGTTTCCTTTATATAGACAGTAGAAGATCGGAAAGTTTTAACCAAGATTCTTCTAAGCTATGGAAATCTGTCAATTAAAATAGTGTGAGTAGCTGGAAATGTTGCAGACTGCTTTGGAGAAGAATATTTGTCTGCTGCCTAATGAAAAGCCTTGGGGAAGGGTGCCAAAAATGCATTAAAAGTTTCAGAGTGATTGCTCTGGAGGAAAAAGGACTAAAAGCTGATGAACCCTAGTTATGTTAGTTTTTAAGCTGGGGAAGTGTTTGGAGTTCTTGCTACCCTGATCAAAATCAGTCATCAAGTAATCCAGATTAAAAGAGCTGTGAGTAACAAAGGCCTCCTTTTCTAAAACTCGACACAGGTAGCATTATGATCCCCTGGGAATTTTATAACCCTCACTGGTAGAAATGGGAAGAAATGAGATAGGAAACAGGTAAATATCTTAATAAGAAATATTAAGAAACACTGCTAAATCTGTGGAGATTTTAGTCAATGAAAGAATTAGCATGGAAATAGAAGAAATCATACAGAGGGAGACAAAGAGAATGGATAAGAGTAGAAAGAGGAAATAATTCTGGAAGGAAATGGAGATGATGGCACTGGTGAAGAGCAATTTAATAGCATGGAGCTGTCCATCATATTGAAAACTAATATAAGTAGAAAGACAGATTATTAAATACTTGCAGAAGAATTGTTTTAGCCAGAGCTAAACCCAGAGCAGGATAAGAATATGAACTGAATTTTTAAAAGAAAGAAACTTCTTTCTTGAGTACTTGCTGGAAAATTGGTTGGAATTGGAGTAGCAGGTAATGTATTGGAGAAAGGAAATTTATAAATAAGGTGTTGAAGAGAGCAGGCTTTTGAGCCCTCAGAAACTGACTGTCAAAAAGGTGTGAACAAAGCAGCGATTTTAAAGGATGTATGTGCCAGAAAAGATCTAGCTGCCTGAAAAGAGAAAAAGAGAAAACACCAGAGGAAGAAACACATGAAAGTTAATGTTTGAGGCATAAGATGTGTCCTAACAGCAATGAAAAGAGAAGAAAGGATTGTCAGCAAGACTAGGAATCAGAGAGGGTGTAGCAAACAATGAACTTGCATGTGTTTGTTTGCTAGAGTCAGAAAATTGCCAGAGCATTTGTGGTATATGTCTTAGAACAAATGTCTGGGAAGAGTCCAGGCTTTGTCTTGCTGAGTGTGCTGATTACTGATCACTGATCTTACTGAGATTAACTGATTACTGATGAACACAAGGTAAGAACCTTTTCCTCTGTAGTTGCCAAGTGAGACTTTCCAAAGGTGGGTGTAGGTTAGCCAAACCTTTGAAGAGTCATTTATTTTTCCATCTCAGAAGTTATTTAGACAAGGTATAATGTGCCATTGAATGATACATCCTAGGTCAATCATGAGACGTGTTTCTTCATGAAGGGGTTACTGGGTACAATTCTGGCCTTTGTGTCAAAGGGAGTCTGAAAAGTCTGTCTTAATGTTGCATTTTAGTTTTACACTTCATTAACACAAAGTATTACATTTCATCTTCTTCATATGGAGACGGCATTCACTATAGAATAGTGTGTTCTCTGTGTTCAGAGTGAGTAGTATTTTACTACAGGAAAGTATTCTTACTTCATCCCTTTCTATTAGTGTAAATCCATAATTAAAAGGCATTATGTTAAACAGGTGCACGATTAGTTGGGACAAAGCAATGACACCTCAGCAAAACGATTCAAAGGAGGATGTGTGTTGGTGCCCAGCCCTCCCTGCAGACCCACTTTACCCATTCCTGAATGCACATCCTGTATGCAATTCCATGCCTAAGGAGTAGCAATGAAGAGGCAGCTAAGCAAAAGCCAGTAACCTGTGAAACGCATGGGTTTCTATGAAGCAGCAATTCCTGCCAGCACTTCTAAGACTAGGATTCAGTTGCAGCCTTGCAGATGACATCTATGTAGGTCATTGTGGCTAATTATATACCTGAGATGCTATTTTCTTTTCTGAAAAGGTGCAAATAACTGTGAATAGCTGGATACCTCCCTGAGTTGAAATTGCATGAGATAAGATTTAATTACACTAAATGCAAGTAATTTTAACCTTGTTAAGAGCCTACTTGAAAGGTAAGAAATATGGCTTTTATTCCTATCTTTGCTACAGCATTTCCTTCCTTATGAGCAATTTAAAAATTTACTCGTGCTGACTAGTACTGCGTTTAAGGTATTTTGCACGAAGTAAGGTACCACTGCATGGGTTAAATACTTGTCCTTTCCTCTCCTGTATGTCATTTTATGCCTGTAAAATGTGGCTTAGGTCCTCAGTACAAGATACTAAACAAGCACAAAGTTTAGTAGTACAGTAAAAAATTATGCTAATGAATATGCAAAAGTCAATCCAGCTCTGAAAATAATCATATGTGATAAAACATAGCTAACTAAAACTATAAAAGTATATGAAACTAAAACTGATGCAAAACAGCATCTGTGCCAGATATAATATACACTGGGACAGTGTAGCAAGTGTATTTTCATCAAAGAAGCATCACTACTGGAAAAATTAACACTAAAAACGAGAGCCCAGCAATATCCTTGACCTTTATGAAGAGATAATTTTTTGCCTTGGGTTCATTTTCTTTCATTTCTAAAACATAACTTTTTCAATTTAGTGCAGCTCAAGTTTTATAATTAGAAAACACTGATAATCATGTTACTCTTCTTAGTTGTTATCATTTTAATTTTCATTATGCACCATGATTCATTATGTATATTGTATGTTTTTATGGAAATAATACTGAGAAATACTGCTCTTAGGATATCTGCATGGTCTCTCTAAAAGGAGACATTTTAACATGCTAGCTTCTCTCTCTCTGCATGCAGGAGAAAAGCTGAATGGGTCAGGGAGGCTGAAAGCAAGCTCCTTGCTCTTGAAGTTGGTAGGAGTGGTTTCAAGCACCAGCTAAGTTCTTGGATTATATTATGAACTGCTGGCATACATCATCACAGGTATTCCATGCCTTTCATTTCCTTCGGTTCTGTGAGTATCAGCGATTTCAGAGTACACAAAGTGATGTAAAAGTCCAGATTGCAAACCTTGTTCTTTCTTTCCGAATGCCCGTCCCCACCTTCACCACATTATGTAAGGATCTTTGCTTTCAAGACACAAAATAAAAGAGGGCTTAAAAAGTTTGATGCTATAACAATGACAAAAATCCTGCTTGTGAATCCACTCCTTTAAACTTAGCTCTCGCTTCTCTTTTATATTAAGCATATCCATATCTCCAGTGTTGTTTGATGTCTGGCTCTATGTTTTCCCTTCTTGAAGAAAGTGTGGGAGCGTAGGTTGCCTTGTGAAAGCAGATGGCAGGGGAACTCGGGGTAGAAGTCTGTTATCTTTTTTATTTTGTATTATATCCCAACTTTCCTCGATTAATCCTGTGCTAAAGCAAGAGGAGGATCTTTTATTTGCTCGGCCTGACTTCTTCATCCTAAAAGGCACTTTGATTTGCATGGAAGGAATGGCATTGGAAAGATTACACAGAAAGGGGCTTATATGAAGGAAAGCTGATTGAGAAAGCTTATTTTTGAAAGTCTGGTCCTTTTAGTTTTGTATTATACATTAAATTAGTTCTTTAGCCTTTATACTTCTGTGCCCTTGGTATGAAATAAAAAGTTAAAAAGAAGAATTTTTAATATACTGTAAATTCTCAGACACATTTTCCCCAAGAATGTGGAGCTTAAAAGCTGAGGATAGATCCAAGGAAGATTTAGATGTCCTGTTGAGGGCTGGGGAAAGGTTAGCAAACCTGACCTCATTCCTGCTTCCCTCCTGGGTGTTAGAGCAAAGGACAGCAAGGGGCGGAGTGCACAGAGCAGTTGCTCTCAGCCGGATTGTTGAGGTTTTAGAAGGGAGGTCTTGATGGGTGGGTCCTGAACCATCCCTGGGAGAACAACATATATTAGTAGAAGTAGATAGACCCAATTTTTATAAAAAGCAATGATAGACACTAGTGGTAAAATGAGATAAATCACCCTCAGCTGGAAGCACTAAAGGTCATTTGTGATTTAGTACTCAGAGCAGCTTTGGAAAGGCAATCCTATCCTCTTCATTAATCATTAAAAGTCCTGTATTGAATAGCTTCTTTGTCTGCAAAAATTGGGAGATGCAGAATTTTGTCTGTTTTTCCTCCTTGATGTTATTTAATTTTGTGTGTAACGCCCAAAGGCATAGCTTGTCCTTCTACTAAATCTTTCTCCAAAATCTGTTATTTCTGATGCTGTTGTAGAATGACATTCTTGCCCCTTCCAGCCTTTTGTTACATAAATGGCAAAGAGAAGAGAAAAAGTGAGAAAAGGAATAGGAAGCATTTTGTGCCCCAGCTTTTCACAGCACTGAAACTCAGACCTTGTCTTGTGTCTTGCAGAAAGTTTAGCCCTGCTGCTAACAAGAAGCCTTCTGCCACAGAAGACATTTGCTGCCTCAGTGGGCCAGTGGCCTTCCTCCAAATTCATACAGTTTTTGAAGGACTCTCTTCCAGACTGCCTATAGCTGGGTAAAGTATATTTTATTCTATGTAATGTAGGTAACATACATATTTATGCATTGATATGTTTTCTGGACCTCTGGGTAAATGTAAAACTCATAATTGTCCCACTAACATGAATTTCTGCTTAATACTGGAAACAATACAAAAATATCAGTTTATTCTAGTGAAACATAAAGAAAATAAATTAGCTACCAGACGTGAAAAATGAAGAGAGGATATGAATTTCACAATTACCTGAGACTTAAGCAGAACTTTAGGTCTTCTCTGTTAAGTTCATTTGATAGAGAAAAATAGCTAATTTTTACAACTTGCAAGAATAGGGGTCAATTTCTTTCCAAAACTTAACTTTTGTCTATAACTCCACGTTTCCTTGGATAACCCTTTTGTCAGTGGTGATAAATATACTTCCAAAGATTTCCAGAGACTTTTAACTTGCATGAGCAGTTCAATCAACATACTCAGTCACGACACGATTTCTAATAGATTAGAGGCTTTTTTTCACATACAATTGGCATGTGTCTCTTCGTATAAACAGGTTAGAGAGTATAAGCATTTCTGAATTGTCACAACAATTTCATCTAAGTCTGTAAGCTGTTATAGCCTACAATTTGAGAACAATTTAATTATGTGAACATTGCAATGGTAATAAGGAAGACTGCTTATTGCTAGCTCACAGCAGAGATTATACATGATAGGTAATGAGACAAAACTGGCAGACAGTAGTAAACTTGGTCCTGGCAATTCCCCAGTCTGAACCTGCTGGTTTTGGAGAAGCATGGGCATGTAACTGTTTTCATGGCCCAAAGCCATTTTGGGAAGTGCCAAATGGTGCCATGAAGTCCATGGATACAGAGTTTGCTTTGTGCCTCTTTGGGGCAAGACCCAATGGACATAAGCCCTTAAACCAGTATTGTCATAGAGGATGTTTCACCTGGCCTTTGTATTTACAGCCTCAAAAAGTGACTCACTTTTAAACAAAGAATCAGAAGCAGCACCCACAGAGGGCAATGGAATTGTACAGAGTTTAAGCAGAACAACATTTGGGCCATTGTATGTGTCTTTTTGGCCTATTTCTCCAATAGAAATTATTGTTGCTTGTTGCTTATGTTAGGCCTTCCACTATTGTGAGAAGTAAATGGCTCAATATTCCTATCCTCTTCCAAGTGGGCAGGATTCGTTTTTTACCACACCCCCCTCCCCTCCCTCCACCAACAATATGGGATTAAGGGTATTGCTGGGAAGATGAAGGAACACTGATCCCAGACATGTTGCCCTCTGATTTGATCCATTGTGCACATCTCTGCCATCATAAAGAGACCAAATTTAGCTTATGCAAAAAGTGATTGATGCAGCACATGTGTTGCAAGGCTCAATGGTGAGCCCTTTATTTGCACTCCTCTGCCCAGCTGCTGGCTCTGTAACCCAGGGTGGACTGTCAGGACAGCCATTTAAATGTGTGTTTCATAGCTGTATTTTCAGTGGTTGTGTCTCAAAGTGGCACTTTTGAATCTGCTGTTATCAAATATCTTTTGAGCTTTGCACTCCTGGAGTGTGACATTGCCAACCCCTTCACAAAGTAACAGCTGTGCTCCAGTGTCTGCTGGCCTCTTGTTCAATTTCTGTATCAGTAGATGGCTCTGCTTCAGGAGTGTGTGTGGGAACTGGGTCTGACTGCGTTTATTTCTTCCTCTCGTTGCCTGTTGCACCTTGGAAGGTATACAGGGCATGAGACTATTTGGCTAGCATGCCACTGCACCACTAGTTTCCCTTTTTGCTCTGCTTGATGTTAGCTCTTCATCTGTTGTTCTGGAAAATACTATGGGCAATGAAAGGAGGCTTCCTATTTGTTTGAAATCCATCTGAGGGCTGTGCCTGTCACAGCTCACTTGTTAAATGAGAGAGAATTCACCTTTTTCATATTTTCACAGTGCCCATTTTCTTTTTTTCCCTGATGTTTTGATGATTTGCAGATTAGGCATGTTGTAAGTCAGTGGTGAAATTCACTGTGCCCTGGGGACCACCATCTAAGTGTAATTTTAGGCCCTGGCACCCTGACTTAGCAGAGGCAGGTGGATACAGCTGCTGCGCACACAAATGGTGAGCCTCTTGAAGAACAACACACAAAGCCAAGCAAGAAGGCAACACAACATATGTCCTTCAAATGCCTGAACTCAACAGAGCAGTGGTTGTGAAAGTGTACAGTGTGCTGATTGAATCTGCCTGAATGTTCATTCAGTCAAAATGATGAAAACTGGTCCATTTTTTTTTCCTTCTACCCCCACATTCTCTCCTTTTGCAATAGTGACTTTTTCTGTACCTTTGTGTCCTCTTTGCAAATGATCTTTGCCAAATGAAAATGCCACTTGGCATTAATGGTTATAGTCTGAAATAACGTTGCAGGCTGTAATAGCATTCCATGGGAAGTAAGCCAATATTTTTTGAAAATGTGTGTTCTGTACAAGACTAGGTAATACGTCAAAGTTCTTTGCCTCCTTGAATGTGGAATTCTGCTTTTGTGTTAGCTCCATAAGGATGAAGCAACAACATGTTACCACTACTTATCAAATTTTCAATATATCTTGAATATTTTTATTTTTTTTTTTACATTTAAATATGCTTCTTCCTGTTCATGACAAACAAATTTTGACAAAATTACACAGAACTGTAAAATGACTGTGCATGTGTTGCTGTTGGTGGGGAGGAGTTTGTTTTTGTCTTCTACACTGCTTCTAGGTTTTAAGTTCCTCTCAATGCTCTCTTACTGAGTTACATTATCTCTCAGTTTTAAAGATTAATCATTAAGGCTTCTTTAGATAGCTTTCTGGTCAGACAGAACCTCCAACAGAAACCACCACCTGTATTATTTAAATCTTGCCTCAGAAAGCTCATCTTCATAACTGCACCAAAGAATTTATTAGCCTGAACTATGCCACTTTTTGCAAAATATGCCAGACAATGGAAATACTATCCAAACTGAGCTTTTGTAAGTACAGTTTGTATGAACTATGTCTCTGGGAACCTTTTCTCACTAAGCCAGTTTGTCAACCATTCTTCACAATTTTTATGCTTTTCACAATATTATTTGCTGGGGTGGGAGTTTGTTAACACTTCCCAAACTTCCAAATAGGACCACAGTCTCTTTCTTCTCTATTTCATGTCTGTCAGGGCTGATGCAAGACCCAACTGAAGCAGGTAACAGGACTGGGGAGCTAGTGTAGACCCATAGTCTCCTTTTTCTATGTCAGAGTTCTGTAAATCAAGATTTCTTGCTGCTGGTACCACTAGGGAATAGCTGTTGTCTGGGGCACGGCAGGTATGAATGCATTGGAGGAATTCAGTCTCTCCAGGGAGCCCAAATTACCCTTCCCAATAATTTTATTACTTGGCAGGGACAGAAAGTGAAGGTCTTTCTGCTCTTTCAACAGTGAAGGTTTTTTCCTTGCCTGCCTAGCAGTGACTGCCCAGGCCTATCCCTGCACCATGAGGCCACAGAGCTCAGTGTCAGTCATGCTGCCTGACACCATGACATGACCACCATGCTAATTCCATAAATTACTCACTTTTTGACTGCAGGGCAAGTCATATTCTCTGTGCCTCAGTTTCTCTAGGAAACACACTTTCCTTTTTGAGGAGGTAGTGCAGGCTGGTTAATATTTGATTAATGCTTTCAGAAACAAGGCTAATTATAATCTCCACTCACCCCTTCTTTCCTGTGACAGTACCATGAAATGTCATCAGTAACAACCAATCAGCTAGAACTAAATAAAAAATCATTAAAAGGTAAAATGTAACTATTGTGCATGCTAGAGGCTAAAAGCTTTAAGAAGAGGTGGAAGAGAGCTAGTTTGTATAACTATTTTTTGATGATGCTAGTAGCAAAATTATTCAGTACATGCAAATGGTAAATATAAACTTTAAAATGTAAACTCTAAATCTAAATTTAATCTAGGGTTATCCCTAGTAAAAACAAGTCAGGGAAAAGGTCTGTAAATGACTACATGCAGCAGTCCTAAGGAAATGACTTTATAAGAAGGATGATGTAAGAAGGACACTCTTACTCTCTGAATCGGGGCTGCTTGTGGTTGCGCACATGTGACATTGTTAGTCAGGGTTGGATGCCCTGTATTTTTAACTTCAAAATAAATCTTACCTCTGAATGATGATTTATTTTTCAATGAAGTCATAATTTAATAGCCCACAGGAGGAATCTCAATTCTTTTGAACTTCTCTTACTGTGTTTCACCATGACCGTATGTGAATGCAAACATTTTGTTGCTGAAATGAATCTTGTGTCAATAACATGTGTATGGGAACTCAGCAGATATTTGCTTTTACGATGAAGTGGGTGACAAGAAAATACTTATGATTTGATGGAAAGAATGTAAAAACCATTTGTCAGCTACTCAGTAAGGTGAGTGGATATACTTAACAATTTGCTTTGATGGTGGTATGCATTTTCTAATTTATTGGAAACCTGCTTCCTTCATAAAGTAAATTATGTATCATTAATCTTGCTTGGAAGCTGGTACCTTCAAGATAATTTAGTGATTATTTTCTTAGATAATCTACCACTTAGGAAAGTATGATGTGATCAATATAGAGAACTAATCTAGCTATCAATGATTTATGTGTGTGCGTGTACAATATATGCCACACCACACTTGACCTCTTCTCTCAAAGGCATTCACATTTGTTTTGGGGAGTGAAATATTTTATTCACATCTTTTGGCACTCAATGTTGATAGCAGCTAAGATTTATAATGGCAAAGGAAGTACATTGATTGATTTCTACACTCATCTACCTAAACATTTCCAAAATGCGGGAAATTAGCACTGATTCTTCAATAACTTCCATGAAGCCAAAGCCATGAATCAGTGTGCACTGCAAGATCTGGGCCATAATCAGTGTTGGGAGGACAGATTGATTCTTGACTCAAGAAAGCAATTAAGCATATGCTTAACTTCGAGCACATTTTATGCCTATGGTAATCAGCTACCACAAAACCCATGTGCCTTTATAGCAGAGCCCTGGAGCCCTGAGAGGACAGTCCAGAGCCCATCCTACTCACCTGGAAATCTCAGGAGTTTGCTACAAGAAAGACTGAAGGGTGTGTGAGGAAGTGAGCTGAGCAGGGACCGCTGGTGCCTGTTTGCTTGCTGGAGAGCTGTGTCCACACGTGCTCCTGCAGTTCACGGATGCACTGGAGCTGTGCCTAAGCCTGCCTGGTGGGATGCTCCAGTGTGACTGCCTCAACCTGAGCCTGGAGGCCACTGTTTCAAACACTACGGGGCCAAATATTATGGTCTAAGGATGCAGTGAAGACAAAACTCTGTTTCCTGGAGCGAGAGGCTCTTGAATCAGATTATGTTCGGCAGACCCTCAATCAGCTTCAGGGCCTAGTGCTGTTCTTTTCTACCAGTTTGTTTGCCTTTCTAACCTGATATTCCTGTTACAGTAATAAAAAAAGGGGATAGGGTCTATTTGCTTTTGGTGGAAAATGTAGTTTAATGAGAAAGTAAAGCGGTTTGGAGAAAGCATGGTTCTGCCTCTGCCTTCTCCCCAGCTGCAAGGTTTTGAAAAAAACGGTGTAAATAAATATTTCTGTGATGAAGTCCATTTTCACTGCCTTCTGTGAACTTGCTGGTTCAAATTGGACCTGGAAATATAATTATTACTACTTTTTAGTGGCAGACATTTATATCATTGCTCTAAACCCAAGGCATGTTTTGATTGGAAGTCTGTTCTCAGGAGATGTTCTGGCTGATGAGACAGATGAATCAATGGTGTAATGCTACTGAAATTAAAAGGCAAATACCTGTTCTCTGTTACCTTCATTTATACCATGTAAATGATAGTGGAGCATGTTCTGCTTTCTTGTTCCATGGAAGTGTATAGTCCAAGAGTTAAGAGAAATAACTGAACTTTGTATTGTCCAACTGAAGTTGATTTTTGAACTTTTAAGGTTTACCTATCACTGAAGCTAATGTGTTCCAGAAAAAGCTGCCTCACTTTGTGACCTCCTAATGACTAACTATTCTGCTCTATTTCATTTTTTATTTCACACCTCTCACCTCTGTATTTGGATGCCAGTGAGACGAACACCTTGAAAAGTGATTGAATTCAAAGGACTCCAAGTTTTTCCCTAACTTTAGTTTTATAGAAACCTATTTTTTGCTCCAGTTAGCTGGCCTCTTGGAGATTGCTTTCTGACAGTAACCTGGGAACACTGCAGCCTATTATCCTACAGCATCAAAGGACATGGTTTTTTTGCAATGGAGCCTTTTCCAATCTTATGTCAACCATAGTAGCAGAGAATCTGCACACAGGGAACGGAACCGATTTGGGCTCTAGGATGTAAAGGGTTATTTCATTATTTTTTCACCTTAGAAAATGTAGCTTGAAAGATGGCTTGGGTCATTTCATAAGACATAATGGGATAAAAATGTATACATCACTTTGAGATATATACACAACATAGAACTGCAGAATAATTCAAGTTGGAAAGGACCTTTAAGATCATTGAGTACAACAATTTACCCAGCACTGTCAAGTCCACCAGTAAATAATTTCCCTGAACACCACAGGGATCTACACCTCTTTTAAAAGATCTACACATCTTTTAAATACCTCTGGGGATAGTGACTCAACCACTTCCATGGGCAGCCTGTTCCAGTGCTTGAAAACCCTTTCCGTGAAAAAAATTTTTCTAGTAACTCATCTAGACCTCCCCTGGCACAATTTGAGGTCATTTCCTCTTGTTCTATTGCTTGTTAGTTGGGAAAAGAGATCAACACCCGCCTTGCTACAAGCTCCTTTCAGATAGTTGTGGGGAGAGATAAGGTCCCCCCTGAGTCTGCTTTTCTCCAGGCTGAACAACTCCAGCTCCTTCAGCCACTCCTGGTAAGACTTGTGTGCCAGACCCTGCATCAGCTTTGCTGCCAGCAGGCACATTTCCAGCCTCTCTGTCCCCAGCCTGTAGCACTGCCTGGGGTTGCTGTGACTGAAGTGCAGGACCTGGCACCTGGCCTTCTTGAACCTCATGGAGTTGGCCTTGGGTCTATAACAGATGTTATCTGTTATAAAGAGACATTGTATGGCCACCTGCTGCCTAGTGTAAAGAGCATGGGGCAAGGCCTTTCATTCAAAAAATGGCAGATTTCCTGGATGCTTGCAGGATCAGCTTGTCTGCTTATATCCAAAACCACCCAGATCCTCCTAACTTCTGTTCATTTGCTTTACATGCTTAAATTTTCCTTAATGCTGTTTTCTAGGAAAAAATATCCCCTGTTAGTCACACCTAGCAATGCATTGAGTGGAGGATCAGAGGTGCTGAGATCTGAAGTACAGCTGTTACTTCACCTATCTGCTCCCTTTTGGAATACACCAAACACATGGATCCCTGCACCAAGATGAATGTTTTACCCCACATCTTTTTACTCAGTGGCTCAGTCGTAAGAGCTGTCACTTCAGAGACTGGAGACTAAGATTAATTTTCTCTCTGCCTGAGAAGGTTTGAAGCTGCATCTCCCACACTAATGGTCTGAATATCAGTCAATTAAATATCACGGGGTGAATAATCTCTTTTTTCCCTTGAAACTGTACCTTGAAAAGTTCACATAGGAAAAACAAGCGACTGTGAAAATCTGGATGGGGAAAAGACAAGGACATTACTGCTTCAGAATTACAAAGCTACAGGGGAAATGAAAAAAATATTTGGCTTCAGTTAAACTTATGTGTATATTTGCTGAAATTGTACAGACACTGGAACTCAGGTCTTCCCTTTGCCAGATGGGTGGTGCAACCATCTGTGTTTCTGTGGATTTCGTAAGACAAAAAAGGTCCTAGAATGTTGCTGTTGTACAATGCTTGATTCTGGTTACAAGGGCCAACTACCTTTGAGAATCTAGCACTGACTTTGTGCAATAGGTAGGGTGTTTTATAGTTAGTAATTATGGAAATTATCTATTATAATTTGCATTTTTATATACTTCATTCTCTTAGCTGAATAATTATAGCCTAGGATTTAATTATCACAAACACATATCCTTCTTGCCTCTAATTTAATCTGTTCTACTACACCTGTGTCTCATCTGCTCTGTTCATCCCAGTCACAGTATGATTGGACTCTATTTCATGGAATCATAGAATGGATTGGATGGGAAGGGACCTTAGAGATCACCTAGTTCCAGCCCCCTTCCACTAGACCAGGTTGCTCAGAGCTCCATCCAGCCCGGCCTTGAACACCTCAGGATTCACAGTTTCTCTAGGCAACCTGTGCCAGTGCCACACCACACTCACAGTAAAGGGTTTTTAACAAACACCTAATCTGAACCCCCTCTTCTTTAGTTTGAAGCCATCCCTCCTTGTCCTGTTACTACATGCTCTTGCAAAAAGGCCTTTTCCATCCTTCTTGTAAGCTCCATTCAGGTACTGGAAGGTATTTGTCTTCTATACCTTTCTGTTACTAAGATTTCTGACCTCCCTGTCAATGACTATTTTGTTCCCTGAGCTGTTTCAGTTTATATACCATTCTCTAAACCTTCTAGGATTTAATATGCTCTTAAATATATGCCCCTTACTTAATATGCTCTTAAAATAGAAATAAAATCATATTGTAAGCCTACTAATTTTAAGCAATATCTCTTCTCTCTTGAGATCATTATTTTTATAAACTTTTTTTGAATATAAAGTGAAATATAAATATTGTTAGAACAGAAAGTGAAAAAGTCACTCTAAAGGAGAAGCTACTAACAATGCAGAACAGAAATTCTGAACTTCTTCATTTGCAACTCAGCCAAATCTGTGGTTGAAAAAAGAGTGCTGAAAAATCTTCTGATGACAGGCTATGCCATTAAACTTCCTGATGACTTTTTTTCTTATCAATTTTTTCTTATCTTTCACCTCCGACAAAGAGAGTGTTTTGATTCTCTCCTGTTTGATTTTCTTGTGCTTGGCTAAACAGTGCTGACTGATACACAACTTATGATATTTTTGTTTTAAGAAGAGGCATTCCTCCCTCAAAATAGCTGAATATTTTGAACTCTCCAAAATATATTGAATTTTGCTCTGTTGTCAGTTCTTGCTGAATGCCAGTAGAATAATGTGCCTCTGGCACTGTAACAGTCGTGAAAGTAATGTTCTTGAGATCTGAAGGTAAACACAAACTGGTTGCAACTGTTGAGCAACATCTGCAGCTCTTGCAGAGTAGAACAAAGAAGACAACAACAAGAGTCACATTATTTATTTTCCTTTATATTTCTTTCTGAAACGAGAACATGCATAGAAAGCTTTTCGCTTTTTGTAGGTGGTGCTCATTGCAGCTGCCAAAATATAAAATTATGGAGCTAAACCTCTTTGCTGAAATGATGTCCAAGACTAATTCTTCTGTCACATGGCATCCTACAGCTGGAAATGCAAGAACTATTTATGGGAGAGTCCCCCATGGGTAGGATCACTGCAAGTGATTGGCATATGGAGAAAATTCTGACATACTAAAGTTAGGGAATACCATCTCTGTGTAGAAGTTTATTGCTGGGAGGCATATGTCTCATTCAAACCTGCTGGCCTATATTCTGTTAAATCTGGAAAGGAACAGGAGTATGATTACGAAAATGAAGCTAGATACCTGGGAACAAGCAAGCAGCAATTTTCCTGGGATATGACGTTGTAAGTGCAGAGCACTCAATGCCAGCCAGGTAGAAGGTTGTAGTAGCTGTTTAAAATCAACTGGGTTTAATCAGTCAAGCAGCACATTTTTGGGAAATGTGATTTTGTTTTCAAACTAGGTTGGACAGCAGGTTCCTCTATAATGTATTCCACAGCATTGCCAGCCTCCAGCCATTAGATGTGGATGGATTCACCCTGAGTTACCAAGGTGAGCTCAAGGTTCAGATTTCAGCCTTATGTATTTATTGTGAATAATAATTTGAATAAGATTTCAGAGTTTGGCAAAATTTGGAGCTGGGTGTAGGGACACTGGTAATTTGAGTTACTGCATGAGTCCAAGCTATAGTATGTCTGCATAGGGGACGAGGAGTGGAAGGAATTAAAAAGCTCTTGAGGTGATGCTGTGTCATTGGCATCTTCCTCCACACCTCTGCCTTTGTGAGTTGTAGATGAACAGTAATGATTTGGGCATCACACTGCTGATACAGACACAACAACCTGTCTTCAGCAACAGCGTACAGTAGGAATTCTCCAGTGCTGCTACTAGCACAGGGGAATTCCTAATGTACATTAGATTCCCATAAAATGCCAACACCTTCACAGTCTCAATTTTTGATTTCAAGATGCTCAGTGATCTGAGCCTGATAACCAGAGTCACCTAAAACTTCAGGACAAGTGTACTCAAAGGCTTCTTTTTTCTGTTGGAGATAAATTATACACAGCAAGAGTGAAACTTGCATGTGTTGGAAGTAGAAGAGTTGCAGCGACAGACTGTGATCATAATGGACCTCAAAACCATCTCAAATATCACTAAAATTTATAACGGTTTGCTGCTTAACTACCTTTGGTAAATGGCAGCTGAAATACAGAAAGTGTTCAATAAGTAACTGAGAATAAACCAAGATGAAAACCTCATCTCTGAGTAGTAAAGTAAAGAAGAAAATCCTCTTTGACAAGTATCAGTCATGTGCAAGTGCCGGTAAGGTGTTTATAAAGCCTGTAGCAAAGCTATGGTAGAAGAGGGAATTTAACAAGCTGAGCAATATAATGTCTCACATTTCCCATCTATTTCCCTTTTCAATTTTTAAAAAAAATTCAAGGGATGTTCTGGTTGAAATTTTTTGAGCAAGACCACTTACTCCCTTTCCTAAAATAAAGTATTCTTTCCTAGGATAAGTCACTCTATTCTCTCTAAGAGTTCTATTCTCTCTTCAGTATCATCTGAACTTTTGGCTATAATGGTAGCTGGTAGCTGGTCTTTGTAGCAAGTAAGAGAATAAGAAGGGTATGACTGCTTTCTAAAATAGAAATGGTGCAGGGAAAAAGTCCTTCCAGAAAATGGAATTCCAGATTCTGAGATTTCAAGATATTTGCATTCAAAGAATGCAGAAGGCATCTCTTCATGCAGCCTCAGACTTGGAAACATAGTCAGTGTGGTCCTCTATGTGACTATGACACACCAAGATTCTAAGCCACTGTGCAACAAATATAATTGCATATGCAGAGACTAAGAAAGCCTGAAGAAAGTGGTAACTCTCATAATTGCATCCCAGGATATAAGAATGAACCTATGCTACATACTTTCCAGCTTGTAATAGAGATATATAATCAATTATTTTCAGAAGAACTCTAATTCTGTAAGACCAGGGCTGGGTTAGACAGGATCCAAGGACAAAAGACATTGAATTAAAAGGCAGTTGAAAAAAGAGCTAAAGAATACAAAGTTGAAGCCAAAGCCCAGGCAGAAACCGCTTTTGTTCTCATAGCTGGGGGCAGAGTCAGTGATCTTTCCTGATAATAAAAAGTAAACAAAATAAAAAGTGACAAGATATTCCTCTTGACAGATGGTTTAAATTTTAATACATCCTGCTGATGTTTAAGGGCTAGGGAGGCTTTTTACTGTTTCAGCCACCAAATCAATGTAAACTCTTAAGCATATATCTTTTCAATTTTCCAACTGTAAGATGGAGAGAATTGAATGGTATCTTTTTACACTGTTTTTTTCAGAAACTGAAGATAAGTGAAGGTTTCTGTGGATCTTGTGAAATGGAGAAAATTGAATGTAAATGCTTTTCCTGCTCTCAGATACTTACATTGCTGGTCAATGGAGACACACAACTACAGTGTCACTTTTCTGTGGTACAAGAACTGAGAAAGACCACTTCTCAGTCAAGCTCCAAACTGTCTCCAAGTGCTTTGTGACATGAGAAAGAATTGGATTCAGGTTCTGGATCTATCTAATTTTAATTCCATAAAACTTTTTGTCCAAACAGAAATCTGTCTAGAGGTATGAACATTGAGCTGAGTTTCAAGATGAGCAGAGGGGAAGGTACAAAACCAAACCTCAGTATGGCTTGCTTTTCTGAGTTCTAACATAGCTGATGTCTGACTCAGAAAACAAATATGTAATTTGGTTTTGCTGTCATCAATTTTTCTAGCACATGAACAATAATATTTCAGTCCACTCCTACGCTGCTAAGAAAATTTCTGCCAGTTAGGGCAAGTAGTATGATATAAATTTCCTTTCCTCTGTATTTTCAGAGCTGCAGGTACTTGTTTTACTTTGCCATTAGCAAGTTTCACTTCGGAAACTGTTGGTATCTGTTCAGTTTCTATTAGCAATATATGAGCCCAGCTAGCACAAGAGGTGCTTAGATCCATTGTGGAGTAAGAGTTGAGACTCTTAGGCTGATGTGACCTCAAAGAAGCAAGACAGATAGATTTGAACCTTTTGCACTACAGCAGTTCATTCTCACACCACAAACTGCATATGTCAGCATGATGCCATGGGGAATATTACTTTTCTATCAGAATGCTAGTATTTCTCTTGTGGTGCATCCTCTCAGACACAGCTGCTACATTTCACTTTACTTGTCTCCCTGGAACTTCGTTCTTCTGAAAGAAAATTCAGATTCCTTCTGATCTTACTGACGGATGGGATGTTCCATTTTCTAGCATTACCAGGCATATAATCTTAGTGGCAAAATTTCTCGTTGATTTAAATGCACTTCAATATGACTAATTCTTCTGGTGGAATGTGTTCCTGATTTTCAGAATTCCAGGTGTCCAGTTGCAGATGGGAAATGTTCCTGAGAACTATTTTTTTTTGACTGCTCATGAAAATGATAAGCTAAGGGTTGAGATTCTGGAGTAAAGTGGAAAAAAACCCAAAGTGCAATCAACATTCAGAAGACTCTAGATCTGACCTATTAAAAGCAGACAAGTCATATATCTTTTCATTTCAGTGATGAAATGAAATTAACTATTTATATTTGGGCTTAAAAATCTCAGCTGAGTAAACAAAAGTCTTCCGTCAGACCTTCATACTTCATATTCTCATTTTTGAAGGACCCATATGGATTTGCAATGGAACTACTAAGATTCTTATGCATGAAGACTGAATGAAAATGTATTTGTATAAAAATACCAGAGGAAACAATACAATTAGAAGAATGGCATGAGTTTTTAACCAAGAAACCAATGGTTTTTAACTAAAACCTGAAAAATATGTATTTGCATCAGGACGAGAAAGCTGTAGCTTGGATAAAGCCATAGCAGAGATGTTTGCTCAGCAGAAGTCTTGTGCTCTAATAGCAGAAGAAAGGCAACAAGCTGCAGCAATGACACTGTGTGCCATTTCTTTCTCTACCTTTTATCCCAAGAGGAACTTGGTTTAAGATTTGTGGAGAATGAAGCAAAAACCTTTCTTGAGGTAAAAGGTTGTGATAACTGCTGTTGTGCCAACTGAGTGTGGTAGAATCCTAGGTGAAAATGCTTCTAGACCTATTCCTTGAGGAAAACAACAATATTTAATAATCCTGTCTTTATGAGGAATTTTTCCTTCTTGCTAGTTTATAGTCTCTTGAAATCAAATACAGTGTCCACACCATCATATTTAAAACTAAGTAAGACTTTTATTGAGGGAACAAAACCCCATAGAAACCCTTTGCATTCAGAATAGTAAGATCATCAAAATTAATTCTCATAGGTAAACATCTCCTGATTTTATATGGATCTGAAATTTGGAGCAGAATTTTATGTATCGAATAATTATTTTGCTGAAGGTTCTTTAGACTCGTTTGCTCTCTTTATCTCTGTGAACATGACTGCCAGCACAGTCACCACACTGTGAGTGGGTGACCTGCGGGGAAGAAGTTTCATGGGCATTTTGCATGGAAAAAGTGTTCAATTTTCCAAAAGTGAGGTGATGACTCTGTCTGCAAGACTAGATGCTCATTTTCACCAACCATTTTTAAGGGATAATTTGCCCCTCAGTTGAGTCTCTTTTTATGTTGTTAATCCAGTTAAGTGCTTGTGCAAAGGAGCCTGACAATAATGGCTAACCCATCTGAAAGCCACCCACAATTGTCAGGATCTGGCAAAAGGCTCCTTCAAACACACTGGCTCATACCCTGCAGCTGACAAGTCTTCTTCCCTTAGAGCTCCCTTTCTGCACATCTTTCTGACTTGGTTTATTTTGTCATGTCAAGTAATGTCATAGCTGTGACAATCTTGTTTGAGTCTTTAGCACTCATTCCTGACCAGTTTATCTCAAAAAAACTCTTTGCTTCTCTTCCAATCATTTATTAACTAGAGTTAGCATCTAAAAAAGCTGTTATTTCACAGTGTTTAAGTTTTGCATGATGTTATTATGGCCATAAGGTCCAAGACCAAGGATCATGTACTGGGAAAGATTTTCTGATACCAAAATTAATTTTTACATAATTTGAATGTTCTGAAGAAAAAGATGATTAAAAAATTTTGCTCTGGCTTTGCTCATCACTAAGCATATTAATTGCTGTAATGTAAAAGTAATTGAAGTAATTATTGTAATGTGCAAATGTATATTACATTGCAAAATATTTTAAATTTTTTCAGTGGGCCTAAATAGAATAATTTCAATAGAACTTTGAACTTCACTTTTTATTGCCTTTTGACTGTTGTGTCTTTCATTGGACCCATTACTGCTGGAAATTATACATGCTGTATAAATGTACACATGGAGCCTCTAAATAAACTTGTTTATTTAATACACCTGGTTGCAGCTGAGTAATTGGCAATAAACACACCCTGCTCCTCTGGTTTGGGGAGGCTGATGTAACTTTAGAAGAGATGGTGCTGGTCAAGGTAGGACTATGTAACAAGCCTCTGGAGAGAGGTTTTCTGAATCATGGTTTTGAATGTAAGTATATAAAATCTACCCAAGCTCCATGCTGCAGTGCTGGTGACTTGGCAACCACTTATATTTTTCAAATTTGCTTACAGTCTAGCTACTTAAAATGTTGTATTATGTAAATGATGTTGCTTGCTATCAATATTTTTGCATGGATACTTAAAATGTAGACAGCTGCATATTAAAATGACCTTGTTATCAGCGAGTTGGAACAGATTGCTCTTTTACAGAAGTGCATGTTTGCTGTGCAAAACTGAAAGAGAAACTGAATATTGAACAAAGGAGACTTGCTAGACTTCTCATCTCCTATGATTAGTGGACAATGTTCCCAAACAAAAATATCCCATGGCAGGAACAAGGGATTGTACTTGTAAATTCAAGCATCTACAGAGTGGGCTTCCATACCTGAGATAGTTATATAAACTTTTATAAATATGTTAATCTGACCTGAATATGGAGATTAGAATTTAGTATTAAACTGAAGGCTGTTGGCAAACTATTTGATCAGATCAGTCACAGTGTAAACTCTAAAGAGTGCATATGGACAAGATTTCAAGTGTTCATGAAGTGGCTCCAGACAACACACAGAGATGTCAAGATGTGTTGTCATCTTGTATATGAGTTGATTGGTTCTTGCAAATATACATTGCATATGCCAGATCATAAATTCAGTGCTGAATAGACCCTTCAGAATTTTCTGGGAGGCTACTGCTTATATTCATCAGAGGATTTCAAAGGAATTTGCAGGAACATACCATGCCTATAAGTATTTCCAGTGCCATATGGCTGAGGGCAGTGGTGCTAAAAGCCTCAAGAGGTTAACATTATAACTATTTACACTGATGCACTTATCGAAAATGTAGAAAGCAAAATAATCAAACCAGCCCAGATTACTGTGTGTAAGTCAGAGTGTGCATCAATGAAACCTGAGCACTGTGGCTGTCACAGAGCCTGTCCTTGGCAGCTGTAACCAGGCAGCAGAGGGGGAGCACAAGGCTGAAAACTGCAAGGGTCAAATTCAATACAGCCCCCTTCAGGCAATCCTTCCCATAGTTCCTTCTCAGTTCTGTGGTTTTTAAAGCAGATGTGCAGTTTGTTGGAGCCTCATAGGTGCTCAAGGCAGTAGATACCTCTTGCAGTTGGTCTTTATTGCACAAGAGCTTATTTGTCATTGGCATGCCGCACTGCATCAACATTTCTTTTCTTGGTATGCACTATGCAAAACATCCTCAACTCTAAGAGATCAGAAAAGGTAAACAGTTCCCTCAAAGGTACAAAAGAAAGTGGTGACAAAGCTGGAAAAAGGACTGAATATCCAAGCCCTCTGATCCCTTTGCAATAACTTTTTGATAACATTCTTTTCAGAAACTGCTCCAGTGCCGCAGTTTTTAGGAGAAGAGCTGTATGCCAGACCGAAAGAAGTTCAATTAAAAAATAAAGACAATCAACTCTTTATGATTTCTTGCAGGAAAGCTTAATGACATATCTCAAGCTTTCACATTTGTGTAGCTGAAACTGGTTAATTTTTCTCCATATAAAACAAGATATCAAGAGCTTGACAGTAATGAAACATTCATTTTCTTTATCTTTTTACAAGGCAGACAATTAGTAATTTTATGGTTGAAGAAGCTCGTTTTTAAACCTTGCATGAGGATGTTATTGCTAGACCTATTCTGATGTCAACTTTGTTGAAAAATAATGAGTGTGACTTATTCTGAATCTGCTTCCATCTGAAGGGAGAAAAATCCTTCAAAACAAACAAACTGAGAAACTCTTTCCTAAAGGTTTGCAAGTCCTGTACACTAGCTCTTTTGATTTGTCAAGACAGCTACAATGTATACTTTCTCACTAAACCTATGCTTCACAAAACTGGCCTTTCTATGGCTATCTTGAATGTCTTTTCCCCACTGAGTGGAAAAGCTCCTTTCTTAATGTTTCTCTTTTGTGCTGGCTCTTCCAAGGCCATGCTGCACTGAAAGTTAATCAGTTCTGGTTTGAACAGACTTGTTGGCAACTGATAGCCAGCTATTACACAAAAATATAGGAATGGCTGGTCAGCTGAAGACCTTTTCTCCTTTCAAGTGCATTTCATGAGGTTTCAGGCCTTGTTTGACATCAAGAAAAGTGCTAGATTCAATCTCTGAGAGTCTCTACTTCAAAGGCTTAAGCAATTTTTACTTGGGACCCTCTCCTCTAAAATTCTCTTCCAAAAAACTGAGAAACTACATCCTCCAGGATTTCATCATAAGCCTTACTTTTTTTTCCCCTGTCTGTTTCTATGCCAGGGAAATAAGCCCAAAGGGATGCAACATAAAATTTTTCAGAGGAAAAGAAAATGAATAAGAGTAAATAATTATGGTAGGAAAGTAGGAATGATAAGATTTAATTCCTGGCAGGGCATTCTAAACTACAAAAAGTCAATAAGGTATCTGGCTATTACATTTTTTGCCTTGTAAGTGAGGTTTCAGAGTTGATTTCTTCAGTTTGGAGAACATCAAACTGAGCAAATCTTAACCTACAAACCATACCCAGAACCCAGTGTCTTTTGATATTAGGACAGTGAACTTCTCGGGGGGAGTTCAGGCTGCTTCAAAGCTTATTGTTTTGTCTCCCAGCAGATGGTTGTGTTCTCCTTCCTAAACTAAACAAGCTCTCTAGGATCTTTGAAAAGACAAATATTTATTGAAATTATATTTGCAAACTGAATGTAACTTAATAGCTTTGCAGGTTTTGTTGACCTGTGCTGTGCAGTTCCTCTTGCCATGGAAAGAGAGGTTTGCTAGTATGTGTATTCTCTGAATGGCTGTCAGTGCTCATTCTGTTTGAAGTGGGGGTTCAGACAAATGGAGAGAGTTTTCCTATATAAGTTAAGGCAAATCATGCTTCTGAAGTTAAAACAGAAAACTCTTTAATTTCAAAGTATTAGTTGAATTCTTAAACTGGAGGAGACTGTCGATTAACTCCTTGCAGACAGTAATTTGAAAGCTAAATTTTAATCTCAGTTATACCTGTACACCCACACCCTTTTAGCATAATTACCGTATGAAAAAAATCTTTTCCTCATTCTTCATTTTGACATGATGCCTTGCCCTGAGCTCACTGACATCTGAAGACATTTGAGGACTGTGCTTTCCCGTTTCTGTTCTCAGGCCTGACAGATGCTGTTGTGGCAGGCTGGGAAGCACAAGATGGGTAGATGCCTTGCTGCTATTAAGGTTCTGAACTACTCATTGTTGATAATTTAGCTGTGAGGGTATGTACTGGAAACTTCGTGGGTTTCATGGGATGTGATACTGGGAATCCCAAAATGAGGGCAAAGGAGTTAAAGCCTTTTTGTGGCCCTCATGCTGTTGGGCAGCTCTATCATAAGCCACAGCACACCATGCTTAGTCAGACAGTTTCAAGTTCACAAAGATCATTTCTATGATGACCTCCATTAAACTGATTTGTAGAATGTTTCATTTTTTCACAGCTTGGATATATCTTATAAATTACAGGAGTCAGGACCTGTTATATCATCATAATGGCTTTCTTGCAGAGGGAGGTTTGAAACAAATCTCTTCAGTGCAATGGGGATCCTTTTATGATCACAAGCATCAGAATGTAGTAGGCCCCTTAAAACAACATTACGACTTTCATGATTTTTCCTTTGTTTTTGCCTTTTAGTATTTCCCTGGAGTTACTTGCCCGGTTCCAAACTGCTGTGTTTTACAAGGGTCTCATGCTGCCCCCTCCAAGAGGTGCAGTACAGTGCTCCTGCTGTATGTGCTACTAGCCTGTGTTGGGCTCTGGTTTTGAGTTTAGAAGAATATCTGCTGTCTCCATTAACAATTAAAAATAAAAATCTGTTCCCGTCTTGCATCACACCTCAGAGGAAAAAAAAAAAGCTTCAGTTTTCCATGCAATACTCCCTATAATTATTTGAGATGGTCCAAAATGGATAAGAATCTTTTTACTATTTTGGTTGTGTTCTTTTTTTTTATTTAGAAGCTGTATCATGAGGAAAATATATAACCATGGTAAGAAGAGCTCTGACACCACTGGCATTTGCAAGCCATTGTTTCCATACTGTCTGGATGAGGATTTTGGTTATAAGTTTAATGTAATAGATGCAAACCCAAATAGGGTATATAGGACTTTGTAAGGGTCTGAAATAAGATATCCACTTTAAAGAAAGCTTGCCATTATATCCATTATACACAATGAGATATCCATTTTAAACAAAGTTTTCATGACACAAAATGTCAGCAAAAGTTTAAGAACTAGCAGTGTAACTGTTCATATGGGAAAAATGGAAACTAAATCTAACTAAAAATTTGGGGTGTTGACTGAGAAACATCATTGTCACACTGAGGAAATAAAAATGTGAAAGGATAAGAAATGGGAATTAGATTAGAAAATCTCTTTATTACCTTTCATGTTCACTGTCATCCACTATGACATTCAAGTGCTATATCAATAGCGTGCTGATATGAAAGATTGTCATTTCAGCTAAGAATAGTACTTTTTTCAGCTAAGAACAGTCTGAAGCTGTTTTTAGTTTGTCACTGATGTACATCTGGAATAGCCACACTGATTTTTCTGGATTTACTTCAAATTCACACCTGCATTTCCCCGTGAGCAGGTGTGAATGCTCCTTTAGAAGAGAGCAGCTGTGATGTCCGGCCTTTGGCTACACCTTGTGCAAAGCAGCTCTCGTGAGAAGCTCGTAAATGGAAGTGCTGAGTGTTTGCTGCACGGCCTGGTGCGTGCAGAAGCTCCCTGCTCTCACAATAACAGGCTGTCACACTCCCCTTAAGTGGCTACCACTGCCAAGGATCGTGACGAGTCTGTGGAGTGCAAACTAATTATTGCCACGATTGTGTCTGCTTATTTCTCGCATGAATGGATAACATCTTCAGCAGAGCTGGTCACATATAATCACTCAGGTTTAAGGGCTGTTGATTGGACAGGGGATGGTTTGTGGCTATTCATAAAGAGGAAGAGTGAAAATATGGCTGGTTTCACATTTTATAACTGCATCTGCAGTTCCAGGGTAATTACCTACTAAATACACTCCATAATCTCTTCACCATGCAGCAGGTGAAAAGTGCAAAATGGGGAGGATGCAGAATAAAGAAATGCCTTGATGCTTACAGATGTTTTAGGCACCTCTTCCCATAATTAAAGCAGGTCTCTGTCAGCTACTAAAAAGGTCTACCCATACAAAATGCTGAGTAACTCCTACAGCTAAATTTTTCACCCTCTGTTTCCAGACTGTTCATAGGGCCCAGTTCTGAAAGGTACTGCACTTTCTTGGGACAAGCTGACTCCACACAGACTCAAAGGCACATTCTAGAAATTAGTTTAAGAAGTTTCTGAGCATGGTGCAGATCATCAGGCGTAGATAGGCACACAGTGAGCCTGGGAGCAAGGATGGGAATGGAAATGCTTTTCTCTCCATCAAAAGGGAAGGTTTGATCTAGGACTAGGTAGGAATCTGTTACTCTGTGACTAAAAGCCAGGACAGCTTGTGTCTGTGGCATACAGGGGGTTCCTAAAGAGAAGAAAGAGGGATAGTTAAGTGGTTTTCTGTGTGGCAAGAAAGGATAACTCTGCAGTCCGGGAAACCTGGGAGCTAAGGAATCTTGCAAATGTATATCCACATATATTTGTCTGCTTACTGAGGTGCTGCCTTTGGGGTGGTGGCTGGAGCTGATACAGAGTGGCTGCAGTGAAAAAAAGTACTGGTCTTAATGAGCTATCATAGATAAAAAGCCAAAACAAAGACGAAAGATGGTAGTTTTCTTACCTGACGTAAACTCCTGCTGGGAAAATATGGACAATTTAACTTTTGATTTTCTTTTTAAATTTATACACCTAAGAGCTATTTCATAGCTTCCCCAGGACGTATTACCAAAGTCGCTGTCCTTGTGATCAAGACTGTGTCCAGAAGGTTGGTGACAGTAATTAATGTGGCTACCAGGTTGCTAGAGAAAAAGGGGGAAATAAAAAGAAAAGCTTCTGCCACTGCTGACTACGTTTTATAAGAGTAAAGCACTTCAATAAGCATTCCAATACTGTAAAAAACTCCCTGTTTCAAACATTTCTCTCATCTCTCCCTCCTGTTTGTGTTTTTGCATGACAGTTCCCAAGAGTATTGTCACTGAACTAAATCATGTGAAGGACGTTTCTCAAGGTGTCCTGACTAATTGTAAAGACATCCTTTCCTGGAGCTGCTGCTCTTCTGGATGAATAAATCAAGTTTTTCAGACTAAGAGCTCATGATTGCACTGGAGCCCAGGCTCCCCTGTGAAGATGCTCATGACAGAAACCTCTAGATGCTGGATTTGGCTGGTCCTGACTGACAGCTGATTTGGAGACCACTGTTCTTTTTATGCATTTTGCTCTCTCTCTCTTCACTTGCATGTCTGGAAAAGGATTTAGATGCTTTCTGAGTAGCTGTTTTCTTCCTTGCACAGGTCCCTGTTGTTGATTCTGAGAGTGGCATTGATGGACAGTGCTGCCTGCTCTCCTAGCTGGAGGACTCTCAGTGATGACGTGCCATGAGGGAAGGGGAGCCCTTAAAGCACAGAGGCTTTTGAGATCAGTGAAAAAAAACCAAGCCCAGGCTATAGAGGAAAAGCATAAAGAATTTTCTCTCTCCTGCAGAACAAGCTGCTTATCAGAGCACCACTATTTTGCTGGACCCTTCCTGCCACCTCTGAACACTCTCTCTCTGGTTCTTAGCCAGGGACTCATCTCTATCTGAACCTGCTCTTTAGGTCAGACTTTGGGACATGGAACAAAGGCAATGCAGAGAGTCATTTCCCGGGAGGAACTCTTGAGAGTTTCTGATTCTCTGATGCATTTTGGTATGTGCCCTCGTGCAGGGACTCGCCCTCTTTCTTCCTGTCTCTTCTGCTTGTGTCTTTAATGCTGCCTCTCCTTGGAGCTGGTGGCTGATGGCAATGCAATCAATGGGCTCTGTGCAGTGCACGATCCCCTCCAGATATGGAGAAGGGGTTTGGCTACAAAAAGCTTATTATCCAAATATTGCAGTAACCTTGCTTCATGGGGCAGGCACTCAAACCAAGGCAGCTCGAAAAACAGACCATTAGAAGGAGTTCATCTGTAGTGAACTACAGATGAGTAGTTCTTTGAAATTCTCTCTGTGTGAGAATCTGCATAGAGCAAAGCTGTAGAATGCCTAAAATAATGCCACATTATGAGTTCAACTGAAAGAAATATAAAGATGATGCTAAATGGTTAGTACAATTTGTGCACACACAATAGTTAAAATACATTGTAAATACACAATAAATATGCAACTTAAATGCATAGATGTATAAGGGGGACCAAGATGTCTCTTTCAGAACATTACAAATGACAGTAGTGACAGCCAGTGTTGTTAGTGCTGAGAAGCTGCAGGAATTCTCTGTGTTAACATTTACACCCCTGTCAAAGTCTGTATTTTTTTAATGACCATATGCTCCTTTTTCATGGAGAAGTGCAATTCTCAGGCTTAGAGATGCCAAAAGTGTATAGTCATTTTAGGAGCTTGAGATTTCTAATTTTTCAAGGAAAGGTATTAATTATTGGACAGTATCAAGGAAATAATCTGGGTCAAGGATGGCAGCTCAGAGTCTTCGCATTTTGCTTAATGATTGCCAGGAAAACATACATTTTACTAGGGAATATAATCTGATGAATGTGAAATTTTCCAGATTGGAATTTAATTTCTCTCTGTCTCTCTCCCACTGTCGTCCTAGGTGACTAGGGAGAAATCAGTCACTGTGCTTCAATTACCCCATCTATATGGCAAGCAAAATAGTACAGAACTTGAATTTCAATACATGAAATAAACTTGACTCTGATCTCTCATTTGGACTTTTAATTTCCTACCAAAATCAATGTGCAGCATCTCAACAAGTCTCATATTCAGAAAAAGCTGTCCTTCTGTCTTCTAACTTCTCAGACTTTCTTTTAAAGATATATCAAGCTGGTTATTTAACTCCTATAATTCTGAAACTTGTGGTCTCTATTTTCACTGTACAAAATGACAAACTGAAGGAGGGGCTTGCTGACTTAGCTAAGGTCACAGACAAAGTAAGCATCAGTCAGAAGTCTGACTTTGAGTCCCTGTTTGAACAAAAACACTTATCTTGGGCATGATTTAAGAACAGCTTGGAAAAAGAGTTTCCTAGGAAAAAAAATCCAGGTATGGCCCGTGCACTTGAGATCCTAGGTCCTCTAAACACCCTACTGAAGGAGAAGACAAGGGTGAAATGTGAAGGATATTTATGTAGTTTGCTAAGGGTACAGCAAAGGGAAAAAAAAAAGAGGGTCAAAAAGATTGATCAGGTAAGTCAGTGATCTTGACATAAGGGTTAGGACTTGTGACACGGATTAAAGATTATCTTGGAGACTTATAGGACACAGGGGATGTCAGTGAAAGATAAGAGTTAGAAAAAGCCAACAAGATGAGGACCACACTTATCTTTACCTTGGGTATAAGAGACCCAAAGAAGCATGCCATTTCAAGCCACCGAAGTTTGCAGATGTTGCCAAGAATGAGGACAATGGGGCAAACTTGGGAAACAAAAGAGAAAATGGAGGCCTAGATTTCTAATTTTTCTGACTATTTGGATTTACTGCCACACAAACACAAATTTAGAGCCACTTGAGATATGTGTCTGTGTTCAAAGCTGTTTTGAAATAAAGAACACAGATATAATAATCAAGTGTTGGTAGTAGTTCTGTAATGTTGAAATCGATTCTGTATTTTTATTGAAGCTTTCATGTAAATAGATAAAAAATGTTTCCTAAGTTTTTATTAATCTGTATTACTTCCCTCCAGGGTGAGATATAGTAACTATCTGCAACAGGGAGCAGGGAGCATTTAGAATGTCTGTGTCTGAGCAGAAAGGAGAATCTAGGTTTATAACTGCGCCACTGGAAGTGTGATACTAGAAATTACATATCTTATGGAAAACTGCTCAAGGCAACTAGTGATTAAGTCATCAAGCAATCTGAAATCAAGGGATACTCCTTCTCAGAAACACAGTTAAAATCAGGTAATTGTCAAGGGCTGTATGCAGACCACACTGCATAGGAAGGGAGTTTTGTGGTCTCTAGTATTAAACAAAGAAGCTGGGCTAGGGCGAGATGAAAGGGGAGAACAGCCTCCAGAGTTTGTGTTGTTCTGTCCAACAGTGTACACAGCCCAACAGGGCTGCACTTGTGCCCTTTGCTGAAGCACAGAATGACAGCGCAGCTCTGTCCAAGTTTATGATGTAATTTTGTATGTGCTCTCTCGTGTGTGTGTTTGTTCTCAGTAGTGTAGCTCTTTCATCCAGTGCCACCACTGCCTTGGTATTCTGAGCACATTCAGAAGCCAGTCCAATTTAAATGTACCCCTGTTGTGATACCTTTATTTCTCAAATTCATCTTGAGTGTGTGGGAAGGAATCATTGTGGCTTTTTGTTTTAAATGGAATCTGATCTCTGTCAAGATCTCTGCTCAGGGCTTTCCATTAGCAGCTTTTAGTTTACTAATCACTTCTTTTGAGCTACAGGCATTAACCATTTGTGTAATCAACCATAATACCTGGATAGGATCTTTCACATGTTAGATTGCTGTTGTTTGCTAAGAGTGAAAAAACTACTTGTTAAGTGGATGTCTGATGAGAGGATAAATTGCTGCCAAAGGAAGTAAAAACAGCCATGCTGTAACATACCCACAGCCCATTTAGATTTTGACAGCAGCTGGATCTGAATGCTTCATCAAAAGGTGTTACATTTCCCCAGCATAAACAATTGCATCTCTGTACTCCAGAAGATTTCTTCCTTATTCAAACTGATGCTTATTTTATGCCAGAAAGCTTGAATACTAATAACCTTAATGCTCCTTGCAATAATATTAATTAGGCTAACATTTTCCATCTATAAAATAAAACCAACACAGTTCAGAACTTTACAATTTTAATAAGAATATCAAACAGCCAGTGGGATAACAAGTCTCACTCCAGTGCAAGACCCAATTGGCAGGATTTTTATGATTCACATACATCCAGCTCCCAAAGAGCTGTTTTGATTTATTTAGGTGGTAGAATAACAACTTCTGCAGAAGTGTTGGAGGTGCTCCTTTGCCCAGCCTGCTTGTGGCTTCCCCGGGTGTTTGAACTTTGCTGAGCACATGATTTTCCTGTTGAACCAACATGTGTGTCTCTGCTTTAACTGTTGCCTTCTGAATCCTGGCTGTAGTCACACCAGGATGGCTGTTCCTGGAAACAGCTCGCTTCCAGCAATAGTCGCTTCCAGTCCTAGTTTTGCTGGGTCCAGTTGCCTCAGTGTGATGTTTCTGAGACATCTCTGTAGATTTCTCCTCCTTCATAGAGAGTCTGGGAATACTTAATCATCTCAGGAATGGTTCATAGGTATCTGGCAGATATTATTCCTGAGCTTACATGCCTGCCTGCATATCAGACACCACTGTGTGTAGGGCCAGGGCTGAGGCAGTACTAACAAGTCTGCCTGCACTCATGCTTTGTTGAAGTGAAATCTGTCATTTTCATATTTTGACCTGGGATGAATCCTCTAGAACTGGAATTTTCCCATTTCCCAGAAAATGGAGAGCCACAGAACCACAAGGAGTACTTCACAGGTAGGGAAAAGAACAGAAGTTACCTGTAGGTCTTCAGGTCTTCTCTTTAACCTTGCTGCCTATCTCTAGAGGTCCTGGAGGTCCCTCTGAGCAGCATTTCAGTTTCCTGCATTGTCTTCTAAGAAAGATGGTGAACTGGTCAATACTCCTCAGCCACTGGTTTCCTAACGTCTTGCAGTGCCTCCATTTTGAGCAGAGTTTACTCTGAGTACTTTAAAAAATATTCAGAATGCTGGTCTTACATCAGATTTACAAGAGAGTGGTGAAAGTTTTCAGCAAGCACAAATAGGCTCTTGGCTCCTGTGTAAGCTTTACTGAAGCTTGGAGAGGAAGGAACATCTAAACACAGATTTGATGCTTTCAGATATTTTCTGAGGTCTGAAACATCATATAGGAGTATTTGCTGTTAATTTAGCACAGACCACTAGGGGCAAAATTTTTTGTAAGTCAGAAACAGAATGACAAAATTACAATACANTAATTTTATCTAACAGCCCTGTCCCCTCCCCGCCCCCCCCCATTAGTAATAAAACTTCTATTATCATCAAGAACTGATAATCAAAACAAGATGTATCCTGTTTTATTACTTGGTAACTGAGACATTCAGAGATTAAAAGTAAGATTTTTAAGTGATGAGAGCTCTCCCAACTCTTGTCCTTAAGAGATGTCTGAGAATTTTACTGCTGCATTTGTCAGTGCCAAAATATTTTTGAAACCTCTCTGCATTGCCTTAAACTCAGTAGGTGCAGA
>VZTN01011095.1:104480-141295 GCA_013400515.1 Erpornis zantholeuca | reverse complement strand
CAGACCACCAAAAAGTATTGTGCTTGTGTCCTCTGTTTGACCTGTGCATGATTTCTGTCTCTCAGAACACACTCTTCCTCAAGTCGTACAATGTTGAATGCATTACAAACGATACAGATAAGAGTCTCTTCTACACGGATTAAACCCTTTTGCTTTCTGCTCTCACCCCTTTCAAAATTTCAAACTGGGAAAGAGCAATCAGAAAGGAACCAGACATACTTTAAGGGAGATTCTTTTAGTGTGTGCAAAATAGGATAAAATAGATACCGATGTGATTTTGAATAAAGGTAATTGAAAAATAGTGGCAGCAAATGGAGAAATTAGATTATTAATTAAATGAGAAATATGAAAGGCAAGAGTTGTTTGATACAGCACACATGTGCTGATGCTGTGCTTTATCCAGTATAAATTAGTGGATCATCTGGAAAAATAGCTACCAATTGCAGATTAAGACATANACTAGGGGCAAAATTTTTTGTAAGTCAGAAACAGAATGACAAAATTACAATACACCTCAGCTTATAGAGGCTAGAAAAATCTGATGTCTAGGATGACCCGGGGTAAAATGTCCCAAGATTAGAATTTTAGCATGTAGCAAACTTTTAATATGTAATTAACTAAGGAATGGAATGCAGCACATGTTATGCATAGAGGGTGATTTTCTGGCCTGGGGCCTAGTACTTAGAAATTCTTGATATCTAACNTTAAAAAAAAAAAAAATTACCTACAGCAGTAGTAAAGAATAATGCTATGGAACCCAGTCTGTGTGGGGATGCCTGTGAGTGCATCAAAGCAAACTCATGCATGAGTATTCTCTGCAAAGCAAAGGACACTGTTTTCCTGTGAAATACAGTTGTTGCTGGCACTGCTTCAGATCTTTTGCATTTCTTCATGTATTCCCAGCCAAACAAGGCAAGACTTAGATGAACTGCTATGCACCAGAAAAGAGGGAGCTAACAGGGTGTGTTACATCTCTACACATCTGAAGACTGGTGGAGCAGAGGAGGACCAGGGAACAGAGGTATAGCAAGGCATATCTCAAATCTTTTGTAGTCTAGGGTTCCTGCCTATTTTTTGACTAAGATATAAAGGATTTGTACAGAAGAGCACCCAAGCAAAAATAGTGATCCCATCACCTCCCTGTGACCACCTGGCTCTCAAACTATGTCAGAAGTACTACAGAGTGCACCC
This sequence comes from Erpornis zantholeuca, assembly GCA_013400515.1. Lineage (NCBI taxonomy): Eukaryota > Metazoa > Chordata > Aves > Passeriformes > Timaliidae > Erpornis > Erpornis zantholeuca. The sequence continues at coordinate 140,104 of VZTN01011095.1, read as the reverse complement.
AGTGGCCCAGCCAAGTCAGAAATAGCCCTTTCCTTGGCCACTTGGCCATGTATATTGGAATTCTTGCTTTTAGCAGCATGACCAAACCCTGACAACACAGAAGTTTGGGAGTCACTGCAGAGCTGGAAGGTGAGAGTTTTCTCCTGCTGGACAACTGGGAGGCTGACTGAAGGCTTTCATCTCCCAGCACTTTATGAAAGCAGAACCTGTTAATGCCTTCTGACTATCAAATCTGTGCAGTGTCAGTGAAACATTGAGGACCTCATTGTCCTAGCAATAACAAATGAATGTGATTCTATGTTTTTGTGGTTCTTACCCCAGACTATTGAATTTGCAGCTATAATATCTTACCCTAAGAAAACTTTAAACCAGACAAGGGGTTTTCATTTTAATTTGTCACGTTCTTTTTGCAGATTTTATTCAATTATTTTTCCCTTCAATTAAGAAGATTTATGAATATGTTTTCCATTATGTGATGATGTTTGTCAAGTAAATTATTCATTAGTTTTCCCTCAGCCAGCAAATTATTTGTGAACCATCATTTCCCCTTTGTTTTTCAGCCTGCTTAGGTTTCGAAAATGGTGACAGAGTTTATGTGTTTGACAAATGTGGTTTGTTTTCTTTGTAATTTTTATATAACCAAATACACTTTTTGTAGGCATTCAGACACACAGTTAACTAGTTGAACAGTTGCCCTCCATAATGAACACATCTAAGACCCCATCTTTAGTCTAAGTTATTAGCCCATATTATGTTCTGCAAAGGTGAAGTATCATTTTATATTAAGTGGCATGTTATCGTTCAGTTGTTTAACCTTAAACATAAAAATTTTAAATACCACTGAAGAAGGAGTGGACATTAACTGTCAATTTGCATAATGATCACCCTAACACCAGGCTACCAGCCCAATTTTCATTTCATCACTCCTAGAGCTTTGAATAACAGAGGCTGAAAGGCATGTTCACCTGCAATACTGTGGTAGTTAAGGGATCTTGAATTTTCAATATCCTTATTTGTTGCTGTCTCAGAGAGGTGGTGGAGGATCTTGCACAAGTTACAGCTACAAGACTGACATCACTGGATTGTTGGTAGAAATGAACCAAAATGTCCATCCCTAGGATGCCTTTAATACTTTGTAGAACTTAGCAATGCAAGTTAAGAGGGGCAATAACTTTGTCAATAATACAGCCAAGGTTTGAGTTTGGCATACAGGAACTGAGATTAATGGGTGTTGTTATTTATCTGCATCATCCATGTGACATTAGGTATTGGCCTACTGTCAGGTCCTAGAGGACAAGCACTTGGCTGGAACAAGATATGGTCACCATCAACACTGAATTGCTGGCAGACTGAACAGAGGAGCCATACAGGGCTATGCTGATAAGTCTAATTTGCCCTTTGCATTGATGTAAAGCATTCTGAGTCCCCAGGAGGTGGTAAGGTGCTACCCTGCTGCCGACAGGGGGAAAAAGTGGCCTGGTACAAGTGAGTCAGAAGTAAAGAAAAATTAAATGGCTGGAATAACTCGTGCCTGTCTACATTTGATTGATGCTCAACATTTGTCCCATCCTAAACATTTTTCATTTAGCTGTTTCTATTGTTCTGGCTACAGCTATTGTTTTTCTGTTCCTTCTTGCTGCAGTTGGGCAAGTCTGTTTTTAGCTTCTCCTCTCTGGAGTTTATCTCCAGTGCTCATATGAGAATGTTAAAAGAGCATGACATGGGTGTGCATGTGGAAATGATCAGTAATCTTTAGCCTGCAATAGCAGAACTCTCTTATCTCACGGTGGTGGGGGAGGGAATGAAATTGGATTTCCTGCTCCTCATGACAGTTTCTATAGCTGTACTGTGGCAGCCCCATAGGGTACGACACTGCACAGCTAACCTAAGCTGCTTTTCTCATCAGGGCCAGCTGCCAGTTTCTCTTCAAAACTGTGGGGTGTGAAAACTATGTATAGAATATGTACTTTCCTTCTTGGTTTATAATTTTCTGACTCACCTCATGTAATGTTTTCTAATATTTGTGCCTCACAAGAGCACACCCAAGGTAATTAAGAGAAGAGTCCCAGTTCTTTACAGGAACAATTAAAAAAGCATTATTGCAGTTGTGACCTTAGCTTTTGTCTGGAGAGATAAACAAAGAGCAGATGTTATATTTGAAAATAACTGACAGTGAATTAGCCATGTACAGTGTGTCTTGAAAGTGCTGTAATGCAAAACTGGCACTCTGTTAACCCCTACTCTCAGCAACACACTTGGTGCACTGGCATGATAGGAGCAACCAGGTATTTGTAGTGGTGGAACATGAGAAAGGGAAGCTGCAGCTTGTAAATCTACTTGTTGGAGGTAACTCTTAGTCAGGAGCAATCCATGGGATTATTCTTCTTTCTGTTTCTTGAGGCAGTGTTTTTGGGGGCTTGTAAATGTGAGAAATGAAGAAAGTTCAGCTGTCTAGATATATGTCCTAAACCAATCTATTTCCTCCCTTCTTGCCTTCTACCCAAATCATCCTTGTCTTCACTTGTGTGAGGTGAGAGTGAATCCTTTGGCTTTTGCCTTCTGTGTCATGTTACTTATCGAGAGTGAGAGCCTTCCACCCCTTTTACTGCTCTTCTGTGTTGCTATGGCAATGGTAAGGTGAGGCCCATTCTTCTTGTCTGGTTAAATGTAATTTTAATTGCTTCAATAAATGTATTTAAAAAATATACAGTGAATGTTAATGTTATAGTTATGTTACATCACATGTAAAAGAGAGAAAAATAAATGTTAATGTAAACGTATCTTTAACTGGTTTTGAAGCTGGTGATTTAGCTTTCAGCACTCTGCCTTTCAGGCTGCGGCAGGGCTGATTGCTTTGGGTAAACACTTGTCTTCAGCTGAAGCCATGGGTAAATAGGATTGGAAAGATGTGCCTGCACCATTGAATTCAGTTCCTTAAGATTGCAGGTGACTGTAAAGTAGACATCTAGCCCAGAGTGATGCACAGAGCCTCTGGATCATGGGATGTTCTAGAAAAACCCTTGGAGCATACTTCAAAATCCTCTAACAAAGTTAAAAACTTCATGTGCAGAGTGCTGTTAGGAAGAGGGCAAGAGATAGGGCTATTGCTAATGTTCTATATTTCCATGATTATCCTACCCTAGAGAGCACAGGGAAATCATATGTAATGGCAATGGAATGTATTTTTAAAGGCCTTTGGGAGAGCATTTTAGCAGCAATTGCTTTTGTTCTTTTCACACGTGAAGAGTGAAATATGAGTTGAAATAGGGGTGGTAGTTTCATCTTCTGACAAGATGCTGAAGACTGGCAGTGGACCTGTACACTTGGTCTCTATATCCAATATCTTCTCCTAACGTTAAATTGTGGAAAGGGATAGAAAAGAACTGCAAAATTGGTTTGAAGTAGGAAAAAACATCCTGCAGCGAAAAAGCTACAAAGTCAGCATGTTTGGATTATTAAAAACTTTTGAGGAAGCTTGGACAGAGTGAATAAATATCTTCCTAAAGAGAAAATACCATATACCAAAAGGGCCTTTTATTTAGCAGAGAGAGGACTTAAGACCAGGCACATCCAAACTGGATATAAACCAGATAATTAAGCTTGGAGACAGACTAATCAGACACAAAGAGAGTCTCCAGCAAGTCTTCATGTGAGGACTGGCACATTTCTAGAGAAATTGTGCCAGTTTTAGACAAGCTGGTGGGCAGAAAGGGCTGCAGAGGGGAAAATTCTGTAACATTTTATATACAGATATACCTACACTATGTTTATATGCTCACACAGGCACACACACATATAAGGCAGAAGTGAAGACTTAGGCTTTTCTGGCTCTAGACTCCAAGGCAGTGATCTGTGTGGCAGTACTGAAGTTGCTGTTTATAAACTTCTTAGAGAAGACTTCTTAAAATAAGAAGGGTAGAAAGCAATTATAAGTTTTGTTGAAACCAATTATAATTTTTGTTACTAAAGCTCTGTTAGATTCTGAAGCAATTATAAGAGAATTTGAATTATAATGTCAGTGTATAGTGGTTAGCTTTGATATGTGAAGGAAACATGGTTTTTAGTAATGGAACAATGTTGGCAATTAAACCTTGCAGTGCACAGAATGTTTGTAAACGAGATAAAGAATGTGTGTTGGTTGCAAGGGTCTTTACATGCCATTAGTAAAGTCTCCTTGAGTTTTGAAAATTTGACATAACCACATTTTCTTGGAGAATGTATGAAATACAATTTTTAAGTTCTAGATTAAAGCATACTATATAGATGAAATAACTAAGCAATGGACACAGTGTACAAATGTGTACAGAAGTCTCATATTCTAGAGAAAAAAACATTTAGAAAAAAATCTTGTAATCAGAAGAAATTTTATTAATATCTTTGCTAATATCAATATTTAGAATATGCAAAGTTTGGCTTTGTTAGAAGTTTAATTTGACTTCTTTACTATAAATAAAATATAGATATAAATAATATATTTATGTAGATAATATTTTTAAATTATAAAATTAATTTCTGCAAAGTGTTATTTCTTTGTCTTGGTCAGGTCCAAGTTTATTAACTGAAAACATTAAACTGTTTTTATTCTGCAGATCTACACTTTTTCTTACAATCATTTGATCATTTTTGTGTTTTCCAAGGCTTTAGAAGTGCTAATCTTGAATAGTTTTTAGGGTCTGGTGATATTATAATGTAAAAACAAAGTTAACCAATTAAAAAGTTTTAATGTAAAACATACATAAGCCGTTATAATAATTTAATATTTTTTATGTTAGCAGTTAGAAGAAGAAACCTAATTAATGAGCTGTTTTAGGTGGCTCGCCAACTTCCAGCCTGATTGTGCTTTCCCCTGGTGCTGGCTGCAACCCTAGCAGCAGGACAGGAGGTGGTGTGGCTCCACCCTCTGCTTCAGTGGGATTCACAGATGCCCTGGTAGTGCAGGGCTCCCAGGTAAGGGCTGGGGCTGCAAAGCAAAGGAGCCACATGTGAGCCCCTCCCTCACCCCCTCTTCCCAAATCCCCAGCACAAAAGAGATGTGTGGAGATGCAGAGGGTACCTGTCTGTTAAAATGAGCTAACATGATGGTTTCAAGTAGTTAATGTTGCATTGAACAGCACTAATTTGATGAGTATGACATGAGCTATTTAATTTGCATTGAATCATTGCTTTGCAGCTGCATCCTAACCTCTAAGAACAATGGGTGTCTAATAAATCACAGGAGCCAAATTGGCAGGTTTAGAACTTGCAGTACCTCCTAATACTAGTAAAACAATTCTGAAGTAGGCTGAATAACTAATGATGAATGATTTTGAGATCTATTTTACCTGTTCGTCAGTTCATAAATAGCCTACCAAAACCTAGGGAGCCTTTTAAACTTGTCTTTTATTATCAATTATTTCCTGATTCCTTTCTCCCAGTAATTTTGATCTGTCTTATACATAAGATGGCAGATCCTTTGAGGATCAATTCAGAAGTAATAGAAGTACATACGTATTCAAGTAAAGTATACCTTTGATTATGAACAGCTCTTCCTGGTTAAATCTCTGCCTTCCTCTGAATTATGTTAATCGACTTCATATTAATCTTGGAATAACTGCATCTGCTTCTAACAAGTAAATAAAAAATGAGTATGACATATTTATCTAGGAGTAAAGCATATGGACAAAATTTGTGGGTCACAGATTTGGATCTAGACTGGCTTCTGATGTTATTTAACTGTAAGGATGTACAAACCCCCATTTTTTGTCACTGCTTCTTCATATGTGAGATGAAACACTTATGATTCTGTACTCTTTTCTCAAACACTTCGACATTTTTAAGTGGATTGCATCCATTGTGATTTGTCCCTGCAGATGATGCTCCACATCATAACCTTTGGGACTCAAATGTATGAATTGGATCCATTGTTATTTTGATGTCAGACCTTCATTGCTACTCTTATAATGTCTCGTTATAATTTCTTGGTGCAGTCCATATTTGTAAACTGAAATTTGAAGCTTGATACCAAGCTTGTCTGTTCAAAAAGATTGCTATTTTGTGAGGTTTGAGATGTCTACTCCAAAAGCAGAAAACAACATTTGAGCACCTGTGTCCAGTTTCTGCTAAAGACACTAGAAAAAACTGCTCTTTCTGCAGAATTGTAATCAGATCAGACAATTTGATGTGTCATTACTCTGATACTTGCAGAATACTTTTATAGAGCTGTTATATTACTGAAAAATATTTATTAATGAAAATATTCTGTAAGAGAAGACTTGGACAAAGTCAGAGCTAAACCAAGAGCACTGAGAAAGTCTTCATAAGCTTTTAACTGCTTGGGAGGTGTTACTCAGTGAATCTCAGCTCAGTTGCAGCGGTTAGTGCCCTGTGTCACAAACGTAATACCTGCAAGACAGCACTCTGACTGTCCCAGTTCACTCTCTGTGATGTGCAAGAAAAACAAATTATTTAAATTAGGTGAATACTAATAACCTAGTTATTATTATTCTAAGGCTGAGAACCCCTGAAACAGCACTTGATCACAAAAAATTTGTCCCAGGTGACTTGCTGCCCCTCATCCTTTCACCAGTCTAGAGAAATCTAGTATTAGTGTCATGTGTTGATTCTAGCTGCAGTATCTATACCTGAAAGAAAACAAAAGAAACGAACCCATCTCTCTCTCCTCAAACATCTTTCTATTACATCATTAAAGTTCACTGTCTTTGGTTGAGCTGTGAGACTTGAGACCCAGACGAAAACATCTATTGACATTCTGAAGGCACACTTGTTAACTGCAGAACTATTTCACTCAGTGCCGTGACTAAATTATCTTTGTACAAATTACATTTTTTTCCTGATCACCTCGGGTACTTCACTTGGAAGGCTTCCTACTTTTCTTCATCCAACTGTCAGTTATTACTTAGAAAAACTTCACACCAAACTTCTTTTGGAAGATGTCTGGAGTAAAAAGCCACTATTTCAACCTGCTGCTGTGAGCCCACCTCTGGGCCCTTAGCTGTCAGGAACCTTACTTGTTTCTTAGCTCATATTTGATGTGATGGAAAACTTGTGAGACTAGCTTATGCCTTTCTAGCACCTAAAGCACATTCAGACAGGATTTAGTCATTATCCTGAACCCTTGCCTATATTTTATATGGAGATGCAAATTAACAGCTCATGCCAACATTCACAGGGCTGTTATGATAAACAGGTGCTGAGGTCCTGCGTGGGGTGTGTCAAGGCAGATCAGTTTATATGGCTTACAGTATGCATCATTACCCTCTTACTTGGACACCATGGCTTCAGGCAGGGACGAAGTTTTTCTTGGCTTCAGGCAGGGATGAGGTTTTCTGTTTCTGCCTGTGTTTATTGACTTATGCAAACTTAAGATTCTTGAGTTATTAAGATAATTTCAGCACAAGTGTCCTGATTTCTGCATAAAATACTCAAGCACCAAGACAACCCAGCAGAGATTAGCTTATGATTTAGCAGAATGCTAAAGTTTCTCTTGCTTGAGGGATATGTGGAAACACATACTCCCAGTACTTCAATCATGGTATTGCCTACTTTGCAAGTGGACATACTTTCTATCCTTCATTTTGTAACAAAACTACTGTGGAGAAAAGACTAAAAAAGAAAATCTGAGGCCACTAAAATATCTGTGAGAGGACCTAACCTCTAATTCCTGACCTACAGAAGTCTCTTACATCATATAGTTTCTGGATAAAATGCAGAACAATTCAGGGACTAAAGACCAGATAACAGAGCAACACATCATCAACAAAACCATGTCAACAGCTTCCTAAACATGGGACTCATCAGGCACCTGTGCAAGAATCTGGCACCAAGAGTGGCATTCTCACATTTTAGGTACTTAAGACACTAGCTTTGAAGCTATGGGCTTGATAAGCAGACAGTGGGGTGGATTGACCACTGGCTTAATGGCTGTACACAGATGATGGTGGTCAGGGCTATGTAGTCCAGTCAGAGGCCAGTGGCCAGCAGCAGGGGAATCCTAGGGGTCAGTGCTGGGTCTAGTCCTGCTCTCCTCAGTGTACATAAATATCTGAGGGTAGGGTGTAAAGGAGATGGAGCCAGGGTCTTTTCAGTGACAGGATATGACAAAACAGTGTCAGTTCATCTGAGTTCAGATCACACTTACAAGACTGGGCTCTGTAAGATATCTGGTTGTGGGGAATGCTTGGCTCTGCCCCTCAGACTCAGGAAGAACATAGAGAGAGCTGAGGCCAGTTGAGATTGCAGAACCTCAGCTCTGTTTTAAAGGGAAATTTAACAGCTAGCGGCTGGCTTGAACTTTTTTCTCTATCTTCTTGGTAAAAGACACCTATTTTATACACCAGCCAAATTAAATGGCCCCAGAGTCTCATACCTCTACAAGCACAGTTGATATTCCTGCAGAAAAGTAGATTTCCTTCCTTCCCAGCCCTCAGCTACTTTAACCATGAGATGATTCAGCCTCTAACCCAGTCATTGCCTAAAAAAGCCCTGCAGCAAAAGTTGTGTTAATTGCTGGCAGCAAGTGCTGAGATCTGAGTGCTGACAATGTTTTTAAGGGATAGCCTACCTCCATAGGCGTATCAAGATGTCTTTGGAGATTTATCTTGGATATGGAAAATAGGATGGTCTAGGAATCTGCGCTGACCCATTTAGTGAAGAAAAATAATTTGTGACTGAGAGATGCTCATACAGGGATATAAGTGTAGATCTGTATTTTAATATGAACAAGTAAACAGTCAGCACTATAATAATCTGTAAGGCATTTGATCCCAATAAAGCATCTTAATCCTTACTGCTATTCTGGCAGTAAGAGATAACTGCACAGAAACAGAAATATTCTTAGCATAAACCTCACATATTTATGTTTACTGTGTGTGTTAGACAGTTTCAGACCATTCTCCTCTCCTTCCCAAAACTGATAAGCACTTCATCTGTACAGTCTGCTAGCTCCCTACTTCACTAGCCCTTCAATTAGGATTTTTATTATTTCCAGCAAGGGCCAAGACAAAAGGAAAATCAAGTCATAAAGAAATGCTTGGGACTAATGCTCCCCTACTGGCATGCCCTCTGCTTCAATAAAGTTTCACTGCATATTTTGGTTTTAGTAGCCATACTTGTGCGCTTTGTGGGAGGATACATTTCCACATCTCTGCACTTAACAAGCCTCCGAGCTCAATGTTTTTGTGGCTGTCTCCTGGCTGCTGCATTGTCTTCATTGTTGTCTGCATTGCAGACAAAGGACTAGAGCTCCAAAATGCAGAGACAGTGAATGCCTAGGCAGTGAAGTGCTAAAAGTGATTTAATTTGTTGTCATTATGAAAGACTGAATGATGCTTATGAAAGCATGCTTATGAGTGGGAGCAGAGCATATCCTACCTCCAAAAATGGGTAGTGCCACTGCAGGTTGTGTGACCATAATTTTTTTGTATAATCTTCAAGCCAGCACTTGCTCCTCTACTTTCGGTGTCCTGGCATCTAAAGACACTTGAGGTCTGTCTGGTACTTCATGAACATACAGAGCTTGCCAGCAGTGCAGGTGTGTAGTACCTGGTGCTACTGCTCTAGTGCTGGTGCTCTGCTGGCCTGAACTGCATGGCAGATATGAAATGGGGACTAATAGCCCGGAAATCCCCTGAATAAAGGTGGAGATTGTTCTGTAGGTTTTTTTTGTTGATCAATTGGTTTGCAAAATCTTTTCTGGTTAGATGGGTGAATGGCGCTTAGGTGCCAGGTTTTTTACTCAGATCAAGGTTGTTTGCTATGTAAGCTGAAGCCAATTTTTATTCCCCCCACAAATAATAAGCTCAGGTTAAAACTCTTCAGCACAAATGTTGCCATGTAATAATTAAATAAATAATACACCTGTACTTGTGTTGTGGAGTCTTCAAGGTCTGGACCTAGAATCTGAGTACCCTCAGTTATGCAAATACCAGCAGAAACATTAACCTAGCTGGGAACTGCTCTAAGTGGGGCAAAACAACCACTTTGTATCCATATTTCACATTTAGTGAAAAGTAAAGCATTCTAAATTGCTTTTATAAACAAGTATTTCTAGTTCTACTTCCTATTGTTTGACAAGGATAGGTAAGAATTTTAGCTTCAACAAAGCTGCACAGGTGCCTCTGCAAGAAATGATCCTTAGTATACGGGATACATTATGTTGTACTATTGACTGAATTTGAGGAAAGTATAAATCTTCTAATTTATGTGAGGAAATCAGGAACTGGCTTCAGGATTGCACATACTTTTCCTTTATATGTTTTGTTGATGGGTTTGTACCATATTTCATTGTAGTGCTACTGAAATGCTCTCAAATCAATGGCAAAGCATTTCTTAACTTCAGTAGTAAGTGTTCAAGCTGCAATACGTCTTAGTGCTAAATAGTAAAGTATTGTCTGGTATGTTCACCCTGGATGTGTACCTTAAGTGCAAGAGCCCATGTTTATGTTAAATGCAACAGTCCTGTCGATGGATTTGCCTTACATTTACCCAGATGTACTGGATACGCATTTTATTTTCTTCCCTTTTGCTAAGCAAATCAGTCAATGAGAAAACAATACTATGAAGTGCAATCAGCTATGAAAAATTAGATTTGTAAATCTATTTGTAGGTCCCTTTCTGTCAAAGAAATCTTTATATTATGGCCACTTAAAATGAATTTTGTTTTTCAGAGCTCAGAAACATCAGGAGAACAGAGAAACCTTTGAGTTGCTTGGGAATTTTCTATGCTCTCAACCCTTGTGTTAAAAAGGCTTTGAAGGAACAGAAGCAATCTTCCAGAAACTTTCCTTTTTATGAAGTAAGCCTTTAAAGTGAATACCATCATTGTTATTCTTTATGATCATAATGTAGCTAATATTTAAAAAAATAAATCAGTGAACACCATGATGTAGGGGAAAAAAGGAAAAATCCAAACAGTTTTAAAAGCAAAACTTGCAGAGATTCAACGATTTATAGAAAGGGAGCACTCTCTGTTTACTGTCAGGAAGCTTTGCCATTAGCTTCAAAGGAAGTTTCAGTAGTTCTGAATGTTTGTAATAGTTATGACTCAATTTATCCAGATAACAATATCTTTGTTATCTAAAATTTTGGCAACACTACGTATTTCAATGCAGACTGTGAAAGATAACAACCAGCTTCAACTCTCACTGACCCAGGGGGGCTGTGGTGTGGCATTTAGTCTTACTTCCTATAATTACATGTAATAAAATTGTGTTGTCATTGATGTTATTGTAATTGGTATAAAAAGTTGTTCATAGCAAAATATTACAGATGCAGGCAGTGATTTTCTGCAGGAGTTCGCAGATGGCAAAGCTAGACTCTGGCAGATTAGTACTGCCAGAGTAGAATACTTGCACAGTCCAAGAAAGCTCTAGTTCATAATGCACATGGGAGAAAAGGGCTTGATTAACAGATTAGAAGCTGCTTTGGATGTTCAGATGCATGCCTGTGCCTGTGTATTTACCAGTATGTATAAACCCAGGACATTTTAAATGAACAGTTAAAAACCTAATAGTTTCCATTTTTAAATGGTTCATTCTTAGTTAAAAGTGTTTAATTCTCTTTTTAGAAGCTCCTGCATTTACATGATTTGCTCCAAGTTTTCTTAGCCAAGCCAAATCGAGCCAGCTCTTGATTTGGAAGAGTGAATGTTAATGGAAAGACTGCATGTGTTCTACCTCTGGCAGCACCACAGTGCACTTTGGAGGCATGAGTGTAGTGGGAGAGTCTTGGAAGCTTTGAGGGCTAATCCTTTTACAACCATGGATTTTCTACATAACCAAAGGCAAGTCTCTGTCTTAATTTCCATCCTTGCACAGGGGAGATACTATCAGCTCATGAGGGAACCATGGATGTAAATTAAGGTTTGTGACTCAGAGAACAGGCAGAAATTTATAATCAAATGATGTAGAGGAAGTGGTAGAGATCAAACACTTGGAGAATTCAAATAGACCTACTGGAAGTGTCCTGCATAGTACAAGTAAATGCCAGGGCGTAATGCATGTGGACAAAAGGACTTGATTCAAGTTACACAAAGAGTATCTTAGCCCTGGCACAGCTCAGCTCAGCATTCTTGGTTTTGGCAATCAAAATTGTGTTCTTCACCTGCTGCTTTACTGGGTGCATGGCTGTGCACTGCATGCAGGCTCTGTTTCTCCATCTTCATCTGCTCTTACAAACAGACCTTGGAAACTGCTCCTCAGAAGGGGGACCTCATCAGCTTGTGAGTGATCCTTCCATTTATCTCTTTCCCCACTCGACTAAGACTTGCTGTTATCATCATTTGATAGTAGTAACAACTTTAAATTACTGGCCCAGGCTATAAGACTGAAAACTGTGGGAACTGTATGCACCAAGGAGGCCATGCAGATGCAATTACAAATGGTTTACAGAGCCTTCACTTTTCCCATTTACACTTTTATTTCTATGGTATGATTCAGTCCTGTTTTGTTGTTCTGTGTTTTAACACTTTATGTAAGTATTCTTGAAATCCAAATGCTGAGTGAATTTTTTCATAGTGTTACAAAGGCTTTGGCAGCATTACTAAATGAATATATATAATTCTTTTCCAGTGAGTTTAATTTTCCATGTGCACCAGCCAAAGCTGTTAGGCATAGTGCCCAGCTTACTAGCCACTGAAGAAAAGCATGCCTTAAGTTTTTCCAGCTGCTTGTTCAGGATTTTTCCGACCCATGTGGACATTGTCCTTTTGTTGTATTCTGTAAACAGGCAGACAAAAGAGATGCATTGAGTGGTAGATGAAAATTCTTGCTGAGTGGCTTTAGGTTGTGCTTGGTGGCAGAAGTACACATTTGGGCTCCTGTTGGGTTTTTAAAGGTAGGTAAATGTGCCAATTTTGTATTTTCTTTTTTTTTTTTTTCGTCTGCTTCAATTGAATTTAAGGAAACAGCATGCTCATGCAGCTTCATCCTAGCATGCTGAAATGGATTTGTCTCCAGGCAATTTACAGCATATCTAAACCATCTCTCATTTTTACTCCCACTCTGAAGGCAGGTGAGTTATGTAAGCCTCATGAGAAAAAGCAGAACCTTGTCCACCACTTGCCTACACGATTTGCTACTGCAAAAGCCCAAGCAATTAACACTATAACACAATTAACTTTATCTGACTACTACACTGAAATGGCCTCAATTTTTAAAGGTGTTTATGTAGTTGATTTCCCCTGTTTTCAATAAGAATTTTCCAGTTTAATACCTTTAAAAATTAAGCCTTTCTTTAGCTATATGTAGTCCAACATAATCTCTTGAGTGTGCTCTTTTCCCTCTGTCATGTAAATTATAAACATCAAATGCCAACAGACCAACATTTACTGAAAATTTTTGTTGAATGGCACTGTATTTGCTGATATGTGAAAGACATGAACAGGCACTCCAGAAAAAGGGGGTTATTGGGAGATGTTTGGGGACAGAGAGGAGATAGAGCACTGTGCAATGTGTATTGTCTGAAGAGAAAACAGAGTGTGATAGCTTACTACACATTAGACAGTGCTTTACCAAATTGAACAAAGAGATTCTGATTATTTTCTGCTTAAAAAAACAAACAAATGTTGCTGCTTGGGAAACTTTCACCAATAATCAGTAAGAATCAGCCAAGACCCCAACCTAACCTCCTTTATTTAGCACCACACCTCTGTTGCAATGCTGCTTTACCATCTTGGCAAATGTGCTCTCAGCCAGGGTCCCATCCAGAGAGCTGAACAGCAGGCAATAGTCTTTCTTCTCATGATAGTATCTCTACTAACCCAAGAAGATCCAGTGAGGCTGACAGCTGGAAGGCAAGTCTTGTTGCTGTTCCATTTCCTTGTTACCACTTGCATGTGGGAAGGGAAAGGCAGTGATTTGTTCTACCACACGAGAAACATATTCCAGGGGGCCAGTGCCAACCTTGGCAGCTAGGAAGTATGTATGATAAAATGGCAACAGCTGCATGTGACTTTATGTTCTCACAGGGCCCTTGACAGAACTTTGTGATCTCGCACATGCCTTACAGACCGATAGCATTAAAAACTGCATTTCCATCGAAGGAACATGCTTAGCTTTGGCTCTAAGTGTCAAGTCACATTCATTAGTTATAATCCATGTGTCTTTGCCTTCTTTAGGAAGGAACTTTCACTATGGAATTGACAGGAAGGATATTTGTCTTTTAATCATTATTACCAAACTGCCTGATCAGTATGTTCTCACGTTTTGTGGAAGAAAAACATCCTGGAACAGCAACGGCAGAGGAGACCAGCACATCTGCCCTCCCTCTCAGACAAGAAGCACAGACAGAAATGTCTGGAAAAGGAACCAACATTGACATTGCACCTCACTAGTCCTTTCCTGCAAGACCTGGGCTGGGAAACCTAAGGCCTGTTCATGCTCAGATCTTCATGACTTCTCTCAGTGAGGAACCTCTGCAAGTGTGCAATAAACAGACAAATGCTGAACAGTTTGGGAAACACAGAACTAGGTATCTAAGAGAGGGATCTTCAAAAAGGGATGCAGTAAGTGGGATGTTGTTTACCAGTAGAAAGTGGTGGGAAGAGGAGCAGCTTCCCAGCCTGGGTCTTTAAAAAGAGCTATATACCCCACTCAGTGATGGTGATAAGGCAATTGCGTCTGCTCCAGATACCAGCGTGAGTCCAATAGAGACATGAAGATGGATAAGTGATTGGAACATCTGTTGTACAAGAAGAGGCAGAGAGAGCTGGGACAGCTCAGCCTGAAGAAGCAAGGGCTGATAGGGAATGTTACTAAAACTGATGAATGTCTGAAGGGAGGTTGTAAAGAAGAGAGAGACAGGCTTTTTTCAGTGGTACCCAGGAAAAGGGTAAAAAGGGATGGGAACAAATCAAGAAATACTAAATTTCATCTAACCACAACAAAAGAATATTAACAGTGGCGGTGGTCATACAGAACAGGCTGCCTAGAGAGATTGTGGCATTTATGTGTGGAGATATAAAAAAAAAATAGATGAAGTCCTGGGCAAGTCGGTGCAGTTGGCTCTGCTTTGGGGTGGTTGTGCTTGGACTACATGATCTCCAGGGCCCTCTTTCTATCTCAGCATTTCTATGATCCTGTGATGAGCCAAAGACATACAATAATTCCAAGCCTTTTAGGCAGCAATTAAATTATCCTTTCTGACATATTCCTTTAGCCTAAGTAATAAAATAGTCATTAGGTGATAGACAAAACGAGAAAAAGTGTGACTATAGCCAGAGGGCTAGGGTAAGTCAGGTAGAAATTTCTCGCTTCACATAATATTTCATAATGATATGAAATATAACAGGATTTGAGAGAAGTACTGAGGAAAAAAAAAAATTTTCAGAACATAAACTGCTTGGTGATACGGAAATCTTCTTCAGTATTAGAAGAGATATTTAGGTTCAGACCTGTATCACCCACATGCCAGCTGACTGCTCCAGTATTGGAAATATTAGGTACCAGTCATCACCCAGAAAATTAATGATTTTGGGAGGGAAATGCATGAAGATTAGACCAGAACTGGTGGGTTGGATACTTGTGAGAATCTGTAAGTTGTTAGAACACAATTCACAAAAAATAGTAAATGAACTTTCCATGTATATACACATACATATTCTCACCTATGCTTCTCACCTATGCTTCTCACCTATGCAAATGCAAGCAAAACCAATGTAGAAAATCACAGGAAATATCCAAACAATAATTTTATCCTAAGCTGAATTTGGTTATAAATGAAACCTGTGGAAAACACTGCTCAAAAGAACTATGGATTCCACCTAGGGGAAAAAATGGTAAAGTCATCTGCGGATGAAAATGAAATGGCTGTGAAACACTGATTTGGCTGAATTCCATATGCCTGTAAAAATGGATCTGCAAAAACATTGCAGATAGCTTGGGAAGCTCAAATCTGTCAAAACCCCACACTACTATTGTGAATTGAAGTTCCACACAACTTGATAAACAAGACAGGCTATTGGCAATTTTGAATGATGGCCAGAATCAGACTATAATGCCCAGTAGGCCAAGGAATACTCAGTACCATAGCTAGGGTTTTGAGACCCTCAGGGTCTACTTGGAAAGGAGATAACACTCAGACCATCTACTTTAGGTAGTACATGGAAGGTGATAGAAAAATTCAGAGACCTAAGCCAGGTCCTCATATAAAATGATGTGAACATTTTTCTGCATCGAATTAGCGATTAAATCCCCAAAAGAATTCAGCTGCTGTAGCACATCAAACATAGACTCCTGGCCAAAGAGGAATCTAGAATTCCATAAACATCATGAAAAGAGCTACACACTTTGAAGGGAGCACATAAGAAAGAGCATACTAAGTCAGTGTCCTAGGTATGTGTTTATCTGAGATGACTGAAACCAATATTCCAGAGAACTACCCCACTGAGGTGGTGGGAGTGGTATGAGATAGACTCCAGACTCAGGTTTAATTTATATCCCTGCAAAGGAAAGAAATAAGGTTCATTGGACTAACAGAAGAATGCAAACATGAATGTGATTCTGTAATTTGAATGGCTAGACACTCCTGTGGGATGGGAGATACATCACAAAATATTTTCGCCTTTAAAGGTCTGGAACTTCCCTGAAGTCTTTTGGAAATAAAAACGCAGCAACATCCAGGGCTTTGGGAAGAACATTTTATTGCTAAGCATATCTTTAAACAAAATGCAACTAAGAAAAGAAAAAGCATCAAAAAGAAGAAAAAGAAAGGAAAAAAAAGGTATAACATCACGGTAACTCAAAGAAAAATTCTCCAGGTTGTCCATAAAGCAACAGGGATATGGTAGAAGCCCACATACAGAAATGCACATGTTCCCAAAAACTGTCCAATAGAAACTTACACAAAAAAGGAAAGTGTAAATATTTTTCCTTTAACTTAAAAAAGGAAAGCAAAAAGGAAAGGAAGAAAGAAAGCAGGAAATCATTTCACAAGACTCCAAGACTCCAAGAACAGCAATCTTTTACAGACATCAAGATATAATCAACTTTATATAGTTTCGGCCAGTTAAGTCATCTAAAATCGTGCTTTCATACCTTTTTAAAACCTGTCTTTTTTTTCTTTTTAGTATAAAAAATAAAAAAGAAAAAAGCTCAACCTCACACACGCGCACACGCACCACACACACGCACACATACACGCACTGAAAATAATTGTTAACATGAAAGTGTCTTCTCTAAACGTTTGAGAAGACTGTTTTTTTGAATTTAAGTTCCCATGTGCGTGTGTGTATCTGATGACACTTCTTCAAAGTCAAATATTCATGCGACTTATAAACACCAGCAAGAGTAGATTTCTAAACCTAAACAGCTGATTAGTTTTCATCCGCATACAGCAAAAGTTTTCATTTCTGATATCCCAGGGTTCTCAACCCATCTTGGTTTTTGTTGTTTCCCTCTCTCTCCCTCCTTTACGTTTTTGCACATGATAGGCATGGCCGTCAAACCACCTCACTATTGTTCTGTACAGTAAGAGAATCCTTTTCACAATAACTGGGAAAATGTAGAAATCAAACAACCAAATTAAATGAGTTAAATAAAACATAAGACATTCCCAATTTAACCATAAAACAGTATATACACCATCAGGGTATCCATATAGAAATTATACTAGCAAAAAAATAGTAGTAAAATATGTAAACAAAATTTCAGTTATTTTTTTGACACAGGTAACTGTGACAAAGCTAAAACACACACTCCTTTCACATTTTAAGGTTCGCTTTTGTTGTCTGTTTCTTTTTACTCTTTTCTTCAAGAACATTCTCATTCCGCATTAAGACCATAACAGAACTTCTGTTCCAGCCGTCCCATCAAACATACCATGATAAATATATCTGTGTGTATATATATATATTATATTATTAAATTAATTTTTCTTTATTATTTTTTGTGTGTCACAGCAGCTTTATTTATTTTCTTTTATATAAAAGAGAAGGAAAAGGGAGAATAGGGCAAATGGAAAGACAGAGATGATCTGAAATATCAAGCTACAAAATTAAAATATTACATATGAAAAACAGTTATATGTCAAAAAAACTATGTATTTTGCATTCTTTTACAAGTGTTTAGCTTTTCTGACATTTATTATTCTTGTCACAAATTAAACTCCAGTGGTGTCTTTCTGATCTCTTTATTAAACTGATTTATTATAATTTTTTGCATGCATTGTAATGTCACAGAACCAGAACCCAGAGGAAAGCTCCTTTATTTTTGCACAGTATATTCAGCTCAGAATGGTTAATAACTTTTAAGTATTCTTTTTTGAATCTCCAAATCCCGTTAACCATACTTTGGTTGTCTAATGCATACTAAGAGCTATACTCAAATAAAGCCAATGACTGATCAGAACAGACCCAAACCCATCTGCTCATCTGCTCTTCAGTTCAATTGCAAATACTGGAGCCAGATTCAAGAGAACCAGCTTTCCATGACAATTTTCCTCAGCACCACTCATCAGACACTTTCACTGCGTTGTTAGCAAACAACTTACTGCATGATGGATTCTAGAGACAATACAACCAGATATGCAGAGTAAACACCAAGGGTAGCTTTCGAGTTTATATATGGTAATAGTCTCTCTTTTTTTATTATGGACTTTTTTTTCCGAGATTTCTTCTCAAGTTACGTCCTGGTTCATACCCCACACCATTCCACTCCATTCTTCCCTCCCTCACCCAAAAGTAACTAAAGAAACCAAACAAAAAGCAACCCAAGAAACAAAACAAAACCAAACCAAAAAACCAACAATCTCCAAAATCATTTATTCCCCTCCTCCAATCTCGAAAAATTATATGTATGCTGGACACGGCCAGATCAGTTTGTTCAATATTTCTTTGTTGTTTAATAATGTTTGTATTTTTTTTCTTTTTCCTTCTTTCTTTTTTTTTTTTTTTTTTAAATAAGTAAACTGAAAAATTATTGATACAGTCAGGGATCACGAACATTGTTAAAGACTCACTTGGAGATATGAAACAAGTAAGCCATGAAGTCTTCTACCTTTGCAGAAAGTTCAGCGGAGGGGGAGATTTGGAGATGTCCAAGTTCACTAACAGAGCAGAGCTGTGCGCGCCATCTCCAGAACGCTAAGTGTGCTTTATAATACATTAGGGCAAAGTTTGCTGACTCCAAGTGATGACTTAGACATTAACAGTCATTGCTGAAATTTTTTCCCAATACTTTTTCCCACAAACGTTATCTCCCAATCATCTCGTTTGCTGCAATGGTTCTGATATCTCAGTTAAATCTCATTAAGTATTTATATATTTATATATAAATAAGTATTCTTTTTTACACATAATACTCTTTGTCCTTGTTTTTCTGCTTCTTGTGGCCGCTCTTTGAGCTCTGCTGCTTCTCCTTCACGAGCGTGCCGTTGCTCTGGGCTGAGTTGCTGATGTAGTTCCGCGTCTCGTCCACCTGATAGGACCCCTCGTCCCTGTTCCTGTACTTGTACATGGCATACAGGAGGATGAGGATGCAGAGGGCGGCAGCAGCCACAATGCCGACGACCATCCCCGTTGTGCTGCTCGACTCACGGACCACCTCTGAGGCCCCCGGAACCCGTCTGATTCCCGGCTCCGTGGGGTTTGCTGTGGGCACATTACGGAACATGGGGGAAGTGATTAGCGGGCTCTTCAGCTTTGTGCTGTCTAGCTCATAGGCAGTGGGCAACGGAAGCAAGACTATGTCAGGCTGGGGTTTGAGCTCACGGTTATTCATTTTGCCGGCTGGCAATTTGGGAACCATCCCAGTCGAGGACGAAGCTGTGGAGCGGATCAGCTCAGGGGACAAAGACGTGGTAGTAGTCCTACCAGTTTCGGAGACTTTGTTAGGTCTAAAGTCCTTGGATTCCCACTTGGGTGCGTGTGCTTTGTAGCCACCTTCGAAGAATGAAGTGGAAAGACTCTTATCTGTTACCAAGGAGAAGGTGGTGTAAAAATCTTCATCATCAGTAGGGGGTAGGTTAGAGTCAAAGGTTTCCCCTGAGCCATACCCAGATATCACCAAGCCATCATCATCACAACCATCGCTGCCTTGGTCCGACAAGCAAGGTAACCCCGCCTCAGAGGTCATGGACAGGGAATCTTTGGTGGTCTCAATAATGGTGAGGAGGGGGCGAAAGGTAGGGGGAAGTGTAATGAAAGGTGCACGAGTAGCAATAGGAGGGATATCTAAAGGGTCTTCTACAAGTAGAGGGATAACTAATTCACCTCCTGGGATGGAAAAGAGAAAAAAAAGAAGATTAGTACATTTTAATGACACAATGCACCATTTTCAGTTCACTTAAGGGTGAGAGAGGATCTCGGCATTATGAAAAGGTGGCAGGGATCAGCTTTCTCTCTCTAGCTACACTACCATCATACTTTCCTGGGAGTGCCTTTCATTGTCCCCTCCCACCCTGCTCGGACACTGGTAAAGTGCATGTTCCATTCCTACCTATGCTAGTCATGTACAGTGAAACACTCTGAATTTTTGGGGACCCAATTTTTTTGATTTTTTGAAGATACTCTCAAGTGACTCTCTGGTCATCAATTTTTGGTAGTGATCTTTCTCAAGGATTTGGTTAGAAGACTATTTAAATTAATTACTTTGGACTTCCATAGACCGGTGTTCTCCTAGATTTGTTTTTACCACTCATCTTGTCAGGATTTCCTCTTCTGATTCTTTTCATCTAAAAAAACAGTGGTATTTCTTCTCTGCCATTCTAATATGCTCACCTTCTGTAGCAGTATATAGGTCCTTTCCCTAAGGCGTTTCCCATTCATCCATTTTTTCTTGATCATTGTCCAGCTTTTAAGTTGTGGGAAGGTTTATGAAAGTGAGGGATGGAATAAGAACCAAGTACTTACTGGGTCCATGAAGTTACAGAGGTCTACTCAGTGTTCATCTATTCTAAATCTTTCTTTAGCATTCTGTTTGACACTAGGAATGTTCCTTTCCTTGCAGCTTTTGGGGCTACTACTGCCATGCTATCTTCATCTTCCATTCTTCTTGATATTCATTTACTATAATTTGATTAAAAATTAAGATAGATTCTATTGTGATAGACAAAAAACTGAATAAGGACTTTGATGAATGAAGATAGCACTTGAGCCCAGGATTGTACTGCAGAAGTTGTCTTCATACCTACTGTTACTTCTTGACAGGCAGACAGTTGCAATTAGTTCTACTGATTTCTAACACGATGGTTACCTGCTCACAGAAGGCTGAAAACAAGGCAGATTTATGGCCTCTCCTTCAAGTAGAACAATAAAGCCATAGGTGTAACATTTGTACCGTACCACAAAATAAGCTTCAAACGCAACAAAAAAATCAGTGCATCATTTCTATAATTTGGATTCTGAGCAGAAATATTGCTACTTTTAGGGTAATATTGTGTTGTCTCTGTATTACAATGTGACTGCATCTCTACTTTTGAGTCTATGGTAGTTAACACTCTACTGTTCTATTTTGTGGATGAAAAAAAGTGTGGAATATTATTATTTTATTTTTGAAAGTTTGTGTATAAATTGTCCCTTGGGTAATTTTTCTTTGCCTAGCCATTTAAGTAAGCGGCTTAAAATATAAATTGAAGCATTCAGCTGACATAATGAGAGTCATCTAGATCTGTTCAAAGGAGTGCAACTCAGTAAGAAGTATTCTTAATGCATAGGAAATTCTGATTTACTCACCATTGCTTAAGGAGGATGTACAAAAGGAATTATAGTTTCTAAATAAATAATTCTGGGTTTTAATTATGTATTAATAACTGCTAATGAACACTTTGGCATCGTTACAATGCTGAATGCATCAGGGTCAAAATTCTACTCTCTCAAATCTACCCTATATATTACATGCACTCATTTCCCACTGAATTCTTCAAGTAATGTTCACAGAATATCTTTAAGGAATAGGGTCTAAAATTGAAATCCCTTCTAAATGTATTTGGAGAGATATATATTTGAACAAATTACACATTGAAGATAGCAATATACTGAAAAATGTACTTAACAGTTTGATTAAATCTGGATAGCCGAAATAGCAATATGGCTTATTCTTTTCCTTAATGGGAAACTAAGTGGTGACACAGTTTAATCAATTGAAACAGTAGGAATTCTCTCAGAGGCACCAGGGTAGAAATCATGCCAAAATAAGAAATGTGGTACTTTGCATACTTTCACGCAAAGCTAGTTTTAGGTTAAGATACAAATGGCCAATCTGACCATGTTGCTTAGTTTTCTGAGCTTCCTCAGTATGTACATATATCTCTTTTGTTACTGCAGAGAGAGTGAAAAAATAAGTATCAATGTCTCCAAACTACATGCTTTAAAAAAATTAATGTAAAAAAGCCTAAAATGTAGTCTGCCAAATGGCTACACTGCATTTTGTGCTCATGCATCTGAACAGTTTTCTGAGCAATGCAGAAACTAGAGCATGTAATATGATTTATCTATGTCCAGAAGGCCTATCCATGGCTTGAGTAGAGCATCTATAATCTATGCAAACAGGTGGTCTCAGGATGAACTTGGAGTATGCCTCGGGGGAAAGATCATCTCTGAGCCTGGTAAAAAAATGAATAAAAATAACAGTATTTAAGTGAGGATTGCATCAAATTGCCTTGATTGAATTGAGTGTGGATTTTAAGTTCCAGAAAGTTAGGGATAGATAGTGTTCCTTTAAACAGTTTTTTAAGATCAGTTTTTTGCTGTTCTATAACAATACTCATCTGATTTTCATTCACCATCTGTGACTCTCAGCTGGAAAAAAAAGTTTGTCAGCTTTTAATTGCTCATCGGGAGCCTTGAAGTGCCTTTGTTCTTAAAGCTATGATACTGGCCTACAGCATCAGCATGCAGTTGATCTGTCACCCATTGGAGCAATAGTCTGGGCAGTCTTCATCCAAAGAGAAGTAATTTTGGTCCTGTTAACGATTAATTTTCTGGAAGGAATCAGACACATCTTACATTTAATATGAAGACCTTCCTTTTGTCCCAGTAACCTTTGCATTTAAAACCAGGTCACAGTTATATGGCTTTTATTGCTATTGAGGACTTGAGCTAATGATCAAGACTACTGGAACTATAAAAATGATCACAGCCTTCTTGAAATACTCAGTAAAGTTGATAGACTTGCTATGATAAGTGGGATTTTGCATAAGTGAAGGAGAAAATAGTGGAGCTTTTCGATGCCAGAAAGTCTGTTGGATGGAAGACAATAAGACAGAGTCAGGACTAGGTTTTACAAAGCTTTCAGCTCTCAATATATGGGAGGAGAGCAATAACTTTCATACCAGGAACAATGGATTAATTTTGATACAATTACTTAATCTCATTACTAGTTTTTATTCCAAATTGTCCATGGATCCATACTATGGTTACATATGCAAGAAATAGACTGCTTAATGTACTTAAGCAAGTACATTCCTAAGTACTTAGGAATCCCTTCTCCATCAAGGAGTTAATTTGTTGCATTTACTTTTGTGGGGTATCAGGTAGATGCTAGCAAGGTAATAATGTTTTGATTTTTCATTTTCTTATTGTCTGAACTAGAAGAAACTGAGACTAAAAAAAGCTGAGTGACAGTAAGTCAGAAAAAGCACTCTAGGTATCAAATCTGGCTTCTCTTTTGTTGCATTGTTAGGCATCTATGCAAAACTCACAGCTAACGTGAAGCTGTAGGTCTAACAGAATGCAAGCACAACGAATACTTCTTGGGGTATGTGATTCACAGAGGAATAAAAGCATCCTTAAAAATGGCATGATAAAAATGCCACTCAGTCTGAAAGAAATGTGTTATTTAAGGATAGCAGGGAATGTAAATCCTGAAAAGCTCTCAGGAAAGCGTGAGAAATATGATCACCAATATCTATGGAACAAGTGCAAACTTTCATATCATAGCTGCAAACAACTCTGTAACTGGTGCTACATTTCTACACGTAAGAGACATGAGAGGGTGTCTGATGACAAGCAGATTATGAGTGTGTGTGTAGGGGGAACCACCTTCACAGAGAAATGGCTGAGGGTGCAGGCAGCTGCCTGGAGCCTGCGGTCATTTGATGGTGGAGTACTGGTGCCCCTTGCCCAGGCTCCAAGTTGGTTTAAAGATAAACGCTGAAAGATCTAAAAGACAAAATGGCCACTTGGTTGTCAAGAATATCTTTTGCAAGATTTGGATCCTGAACAGTTTGCTGTGGAAGGCAAATGTTTTATAGATTTAGATCTCTAGAAAAAGCTGAAGAGGAGCCCCTGAAAAACCTTACAGGACAATCTTGAAGGGAAATATGTTTGAGAGAGGTTTTCTCCTTACAATGTCTACCCATTTTTCAATTGCAAAATTAATGCTTTGCAGTCTTGAATAAAACTTACAGGTTCAATTTCCAAATTGCTCTATGCTATAAAAAAAAAAAAAAAAGGCAAGGCTGCAATGCAGTTTGGGCCATGGCTTTCAAACAAATATTCATGTAAGACTTAGATTCTGTTTGTGAATGATATAGGCTGTTTCCTGTTAATTACAGGTTTCTTTTCCCCCTTTTTTCTGTTGGCTGTTAAGCACCTGTTAAAAGTGTTCACTGGTATGCTGCAAGGTCAGGATTACTTTAGCAATCCAGAGATTTCACAAGGATTTTCCAGATTTATTTTTCCCCTACTTTGTGCTTTCTCCCCTAAGCAGGGAATAGATATTTCTCAAATATAAATATGTTTTTAAAAAGCTCCTCTTGACAACACAATGCCAAAAAACTAAACAAAAGAGAAACAGATAAAATTGTTTCCTCTGCAGTGACATAGAAACAAAACGTATTTGCTCATCAACAGCGTAGCTGAAAAAAAAAAACCCAAGCCCCAAAAAACTTAACACCAAACTGGAAAGAGTTCTGAGAGGACTGAAGTCTGTGAGGTGGGAAACCTTATAACAAACAGCCCAGCGTCTTGCTTGGCCTTCTCATTCCAGAAAGTATGCATGTGTTAATTAAAAAATTGCCTTTTAATCAAATGCATATGCTACTTTCATGTAGTTGTGCTTTTCTTTAAACTAACCAAGAGCACTGGGGATATAAAAGGTCTGCTTAAGCCTTGGAGCTGCCCTGCTTTTTGCTTTATGAGTGTATTTATAGATATATAATTCATACTTCTGGAGCTGATCTCCAGTCAGAGTTCTCTGCCACTGGAAAAGACAGAGTGTTAAAAATTTAATAGAAGCCTTATGAACTGTGAGGATGGTGTGGGCAAGTCAGGAATGAAGAGGGCACCAAAAAATACGATAAATAAAACAACATGAAAAAGTGTAGCAGTGGCTGGTTTTCATCTTTAGAGCCACAACTACTTCAGTGGAGTCTCAGGCATCAAACTGATACACGACAAAAGGCACACAAAAGGGAAGCCCGAAGGATTCATCTTCTCCTGATGATGATAAGGAACACACCTTATCGTCTCTCTTTTCCAGCTGCAACTGAAGAGCTTTAAATTGTCATCTATAAAAGCTGCACAATTCATCAATTCCTGCAGGTACTTGAAATTCTGCATCCAAAGTTTGCAATTTTCATTCTATTCTTTTGATGTTCCTCTGAAGCCTGACTCAATTTTCAATATGAAATATTTGCCAGAGGAATAATTCCTTATCTTTTCCCCCTCTGTATCAATGCAGTAATTCCTTATTAAAAGACTGAGTTAAAAATTTCAGTCTAATAGTATTTAGTTAATTCTGCTTTGAGGATAAAAAGAGGAAATGATTCAGAATATAGTCTCTGATTCAAAGTAAAGGTGATGCTAACAAAAAGCCTAGTAGATGAACATTCTCAATATTTTCTACTATTGCAGTCTGAACTAATTGCAATTGACAGAGAGTAGTAGAGAGAACATGATTTCCACAATGCAAAACTCTTTAACTCTGATACCTCCTTTTCCTTTCAGAGACTATATGGTCCTCAAAGTGATTAGATAAAACTGGATTTCTGGTGGAGTTGGTTGAAAAAAGCTTCCTAAGCCCCTCCCCCCAATTATATTAAAAGACATCAGTAAATGCAGTGTTTCCCAACAGATGGCTCATGAGCAAGAGAAAGGTACAGTTTGAGAGGTCATGAATCCCAAGGTGATGCTAGGCTGTCTTTCACTGATGTAAAGTCTTGGTCACCTTTGTGGAGTTTCAGTGAAATAGAACCTTCCAGTGAGGTCCTCATATCATGTCTAGGTGCCAAATTCTACAGCAAAACCAAGTATTTTGGTGCCCAGACACTGAGCTTCTCTGAACCAACTGAAACATGCCCTCTTCTATCTCCCACCATTATTTTAAACATTCATGATTACCTGGTGACAGCTTCCTATTCAGCATAATTATTTGTTGTGTTTTCAGCATCAGTTGTCCTAGGGACTTGATGGTCGAACCTAATATACCTGCTGAGCACAGCATTACTATGCAGAAATGGTGAAAACATATGGATTTATAAAGAAGCACAGCTTTCTTTTACTCACTGCTTTGTGAAGAAACTAATGCGAAACCTCTTTTGTAGTAAGGACATTTGAGAGGTTCAAGATCTGTCTGCCAAATGTGTCATTTCTGGATGATGCTATCACGTCTGATAGTAATATGGTGGGTTAATTTACCTGGTAAGAGTACACTTGAGAGTATCATTTAGACTGGACATTGGGAACATAATCAGCAATGACAAAAATTGATAAGAATAAAACAGTTTCATGGGAATAAAGTAGGAATGGTGTAGAGCTGCAGTAGGAAAACCCAGAGAACCCAAAGAAGTCCCATAAATTTTCACCTGACATGAAGGCTACATCACCAGACTAAATACTATTTAAGTAGCTTGAAAAGAAGTGGCATTACTGGTGATTAACGTGGGGAAAGGGAAAGAAAGCTTCTAGAGGGCGACTGAGAAAGAACAGACCAAGCTGCCTCAGACTCCTTCACCCCGTCCTATGCACAATACAATATGGCAATCGACAATATACAAAGAGCACATAACATAAAGGCAAATACAAACCGATTAAAAGTAAATAAACTTATATATATTTTCCTAAAACAAAACCATACACTAGAAAATAAAAATGCCACAGCAACAAGGTCAGAGAAAGGAAAAACAGAAGAAGTAATTCACTTTATCAGCAAAAGAAAGATCAAAACCCATGAGAACTAAAAAAAATTATGAAAATCAAAAAAAATTATTTCCTTAAAAAAAAGTAACCAAAAATACATAAAAATATTTAGAAAGCATACCACATTGATTTCATAACAGTCAACTTACATCAACAAATTGCCCGCATGTTTTTTGGCATGAAAGGAAAAATTTACAAAAGAAAGTTGTGTAAGAATGCTCTTGGACAAGTAGCATTGCCACATTCTTGTAACTTGCTTTTTTTCGCTGTTGTTTCTTAAAAACTTTTTTAGCAAAATGTTTATTATTTCTTTTTAAATATATTTGTTTTACAACAAAGGGCGATACAGGGAGGCAACAACACATACATCCACACCACATAACATGAAAAGAAAAAAATCTTGCACCTTAACAAATTTGAACTTGGTTTTTTTTTTTCTGCTGTTTTTGGTTGTATTTTTTTTTATCTTATGTAAAGTTGTTAGCATATTGCAGTTGAAAAATCCTGTACAATTTATTGAATTGACTTTTGCTTGTTTGCATATCTACACATATAATGTTTTTTGAAAAGCAAAGTTTGTTGCTTTTTTTGCCTTTTTGGTCAATTTGATATATATTTTTTTAAACATTTTCTTTTTTTCTATAATTTTTGTGTGTGTGTGTTTCAAGGAATGGATGACTGCACATAAAATTTTAACAATGCTAAAGAAAGGGGTGGTGAAGGGGAACTTATGGGAAGAAAAAATGCTTGGGGTGGATGGAGTGGGAGTGTAAAAATCTATGAGTGTACTACACAGGAGATGAAGATGATGGGAGTGAATGTGTAAGTCAGTTGCCATGTCCATGTAAGGGCGGTACGGAGTGATCTAGCAGCATTAGAGCTTCTGGCTGTAAGGAAGGGATGGGCAATATACAAAAACAAATGAGCATATTCATGCCCATCAACAAAAAGAAAGAACAGAACTCTAACATTGACAATCTCACAAACCCTAAGCTGCAACTTCTTCAACATGCAAGTTACAAAAAAAGTAATAATTATAGTATTAATATTTACATTTTCATTAAAGGTTCTCAAATTATAAAAACAGTTAAGACTTTTCCCTACTAAAAATAGCAGTAAAAATACATAAACTAATAATAATAATAGTAATAATAATAATAATAACCAGAGAGTAAAACAAAAAAACCAAGGAAACTAGTTTTATGCATTGGAACTAGAACAACTTCATCTGTAGCTACCCACAGCCTTTGGCTTCTAAGAATCATCTTTTCTGAAGTCCATCAAATTGACAATATACTCAGCAACTTGAGACAATCATTTCTTGAGCACATCAAATGACTGTTTTGAATATAAAGATTGTGTTTGCACACCCTGACCCCACTGTCAAATTAGGCTGCTTTTATATTCAGATTCTCTGGAGAATCTCAAAAATACAGCTGTAGGATTCTGCCAGTGAAGTAGTTCCTTATTTAAAGACAGAAATAGAGGGAAAAAATTGCAGAAAACAATTCATAACTCTTTTGTTTTGTTTGTTTTTTTTTTCATTATTAGATTGGAACAAACCAAATCTAAGATAGAAATTCAACCATTGAAAAGAAATACATCAAAATATAACTATGTAGAGATATACTAAAAAAAAAAGCAAAAAATGAAAAAGAGCACTTTGTTCCCAGGAAGAAGGGAGATAAGAACAATTGATGGATTTTGAAATTTTATTTTTAAAGCAAAAATTATTCCACACACTTTCAAGGATGAACAAACCAGATGCACACATTGAAAGGAACAGACAAAGCAGTCTAGGGACACTTTCATCATTTGAATTTTTTTTTAAACAATTGGAATCTCTTTCCTTCTGTCCCCCTCCCATTTAAATATGCTTTCAATTGTTGGCCAAAAACCCCACCACCCTTGAGTGTTGCTTTTTTTTTTAATACATCTTTTCTTTTTTAAATCACTTATTTTTAAAATAAACATGGAGAGGAAAAAAAAGACGTGCAGTCTGGATGTACGTCATAAATAGACATAGAAAAAGATAGAAGAAATTGGCTGAGATCGACAAATGGGTTATATAATAGCTTAATTTTACTGTAGGATGTTAATAATAATGCATGCTTAAAGTAAGTTGCATTTAGGGAAAGTAGAAAAACAGAAGAGCAAGCAAGGATCTGGGGGGCGGGCAGGCAGAGGGGAAGGGGCGGGCAAGGGGTGAACCATCCATGCCTCTCCAGAAAGGGCAAAGCACATTCCAGCAGGATCTCTGCATTTCTGGGGGAGGTTAGAAGGGGAAAAGGGTGAGAAGAAATTATAAGCTATGCTAGGATATACTTTCACCCTGACTATGACCTACTTGAATCCACTCAAAATATCAGACTCCATCCCTTGTTCTAACTCTCCAAGGCAGACCTGAAATCAGTGGCATTTATTTTTCTGCCTAGTGGCAGAAAATGCTGCCACTGCTAGCACTAAGACAGAGACTACTTTCTCCTGTGCTACAAAAGGATAAAAAGTTCAAGTAGGTACTACTAATTGGTTCTTTCCTAAAAGTCTATCCCAAATACTATACATCCTGGAGGGGTCCTCAGCTTCCTCTGAATTCCTTAATGACACATATGATGTCTGCATTTTTCTTGTATAAAGACCATCACCTTGATATCAGAGTTCTTCCAAGAAGGAACATGGGACCCCAGCAAAACAACCTATTTTGTTTGGTGTTTTAAAAGACAAAAAAATTATATATAAAGCTCTGGACCCTGCTTAAGAATCCCTCCAGGGGGTGGGAAAATCAGGCTGTAAGCACTGCATATACCTTAGCTTTCCATCAGGAATGTCAGCAAGATCATTCCATAAGCTGGCATAAAGGTCATGCTACCACCAACCAGTTGAAGCGGGAGCTATCTTGAGGCTGAATTTCTAGGAATAAAGGGGATAGCCTTCCTGTAGATGTGGCCAGGTGTACTTTTTTGTAGATATGATAACAAACAGGTAAGATGTTTTGGTACTTACTAACATGAGGAACAATAGCACCTCTAAAGCCATTGATAGATCAGTATTGGTTCTGGTGAATATTAAATAAGTATAAACTCCACAAAAATTAAATAGCCCAGATTAGTTTTAGATGTATTACTGAAAAGTGACCAGTTCTGAGAGGAGTTACATAAGAGTTCCTGCTTCAGATGTGAAGAAGTTGCACTGACTAACAGCACAGTGCAGCTGCAGCTGGAATGTATCATGCCTATGCTGGGAGACTACACTGGACCTATCTCCTACATCCCCTTGGTAAATATGTTAGGAAGGGATGAGGTCAAACCACAGAAGAGGAAACCTGGTCAGGGTGATCTCAGGGATAGAACATGCAGGTTTTATAGAAAACAAAATGTTGGTCTACATAGGAAAATTTAGGGATTCATTTGTGGATCAGAAAAAATTTGGTTAGGAAGAGGGAAAAAAAATACAGAAGTGAGGCCTTTTCAGACCTCAGTGGAGATTTTTGTTTGGCAAAGTTACAAGGCTAGTGTCCCTGGACATCACTCCCCACCAGGATTCTGAGCCTCTGGTTTAATTGTACTTAGGGAGTTTCACAAAGAGGCATTTAAGCTTTGAATTTTAATCAGTATTTGTCATGACTTGCAGCTGGATTTTCAGAGTAGTGAAATATCCCCCTTCAGCACATTAGAATTGAGCGCCTTCTCTTTGATGCAAAACAGACTGTAAGGCATGAGTCTGGTTGCCAACTATGCCATCTATGTCATGCCTCTCCAGAAAATACTTATGCCCTATTTGATGATAAATGCCTAAATCATTGCATGAGGGTCTGGAAAAGCCTTTTACTGCCTGAAAGATCAAAACAACTAAAGAACCACAACTGGAGCCAGAGACACTTAAAGAGACGACAAGATTTTGTAAAGGAAATCTTCATGTTAGACTATCAAGGGGATTTGAAGGGTGCTAAGCAATTTTTTTATGGGGTCAATACAGAGGTGCTTGAATAGAAGCAGAGTTCTTTATCTGGACAATCTGGGTCCAGCAATTTCTGTTGAGACTGGGAAAACCTTCTCCAGTCTTTAAAAAAATTCTAGCTGTTAATAGTCAAAACTAGATGTCCTAATTTGAAAATTGGATACTAAATGCTTCCACATGAAGCTACAAGATGCTATTTTATTACTGAGCACTTAGCAAATTATTCTTCAGAAAAACAAAGACTAAAAAGCATAACTAGTGCAGATTTTTTATTTATTTTCAAAACTTAAAGTAGATCAAAGGACTGGGAGTATAAACATCTGTATTATCAAAGCTTACAAGTTTCTTGCTTGAAGGATTGAGCTGATAGCCAGTGTTTTCAAATGAAAAAATCCATATATCAACAGGGAAACAATTATACAAAAAGCCCTTTGTTCAGTGGCTTTAATGATAAAGTTTTACAATACTATTTTTTGTGTTCAAGTTGCATTTTAAAGAGAAAAGAAAAAAGTGAGGGTAATGCACATTTCTCTGTGTGTGTTAAAGAGCAATATGAAAGGTGGATGGTAAACTAGGCAGGATCTAGGGCTGTACTACTGTACCCAGGTTCATGCTAACCTCTGGAACTTCCGTGTCTTTTACCACTCTAGTCAAAGAATCATAGCATTTCAGAATCAGAGAATATGCTGAATTGCAAGGGACCCAAAAAGATTATCAAAGTCCAACTCATGGCCCTGCACAGCACCATCCCCAAGATGAGTCCCACCACATACCTGAGAGCATTGCCCAAACACTTCTTGAGCTGTCAGGTTTGGTGCTGTGATCACTTTCCTGGGGAGCCTGATCCAGTGCCCAACCACCCTCTGGGTGAAGAACCTTTTTCTAATATCCAACCTAAACCTCCCCTGACACAGCTTCATGTATTTGTGCTCCATTAAAGCTGACAGTTTTTCTCTTCCCTAACACACTGATTCCCACATTATTTGAGTTCTGTCCACTGCAACAAAACTCTGGATCTTCCTGCTTGTACCAGCTCCCAAAACAACCTGTCCATTCTTACATGTTTTTTACCTTTCTTAGCATTTTTCAGACATCCAGCCAAATGAATGCTTAGCATATCACAAATAACAAATAGCTCATAGATTAATAGGACTAAATACTAAGTTTCAAAGAAAACCCTCTTCCCTACACCCAACTCAGAATGAAAATCTGTTCCTGTGATTCCCATCAGCTATCTGCACAAACTTAAACTGTAAGAGAAATGTATTGAATTAGCTGGTCCACTACAAAACACAGAGATAGGAAGAGCCTGAAAATATAAACTAGTTATATCACTTCCCTTACACCAGCTGTTTGTACTGGTAAAAAGCTCTCTCATTCTAAGCCCACAGGCACATCTGAAGCTTAGAAATAAAAAAAGCACTCCATAGTAAGAATGTCTATATGAGAATGACTGACAAAGTCCCACACACTGTTCTGTTTGGGTTTGTGTGTAAGAGTTAATTAGTGGGGATTCTTTATAGCAATGAGCTAAAAAAACTATTATGAAAAATGAAAGCACATTTACAGCTCCGAGAGCTAAGGAAATCATAGGGCTAAACTACCACTGCAGTAAAGAATTTTTCAGGTGTTTGCCATAAGCTTATTATCTTTTCACAGTACTCCAAATCAAAGAGTATTTGATGCTTCCAGTACTAAGCAGCACAACCAGTATCACTGCCCTGAAAGCATTCTTCCCATGCATCTCTATTCAACTGTCTCTTTCTCCGGGGAGAAAGATCTGATGTGTTTTTTTGAAAGACTGAAGATTGATATTTGTAGTCAGCCAGCTAAGGCTTTATTTTTTTTTTATGTAAAGCCAAACTATTTAATCCTAAAAGTCAGTTACATGGAAAGAAGTCTTTCTGAAGGGATTTTGCAACCCAAAACCAGATTCTCATACCAACAAACTCAGCAGCAGAGTGTCACCCAATAATTTGAGTGGGAGCAGGAATAGTTTACTGTCTTTGGTCTAAACACATGTAGCAAAAGTTTTCTGCATATTTATGGAATACTAAAATGCACATAATTTTCTGCTAATCCACAAACATAGAGCAGCAAGGCTCTAATAACCTAATTAACCCTTAAAACAGCATAAGCACATTACATGTTCAAAGTCTGCAGCTCATCCAGCCACAAGTAACTCAGTGGATGGAACTTCCTCCCTTGCTCTGTGAGAGGAGAACCCAAAGCATAGTAGGACCACTTAGTAAAAGGTTTCTGTTTCACTGAACTTAAACTTATTTTCTGAGGGAAAAGTAGTGATTCTAGTTCTGCCCTCAATAACCCTTCTTTTAGTATTTCCTGTTCTTCTTACAGACATAAATCAGTGCTGGGAAGAACCTGCATTTGCAGCTTGTATCCAGAGCTAGCTATTGTGCTTTTTATCTTGGAGATGTATATAAAATAAAGCAAAGAAAAACCACACAAAGAAAAGTGTTGTCCACTTCTTGGATGGCTAAATAATCCAGGATCATCCCAGGCATTACTTATGTCTCTGGAAGACATTCAAGATCTAAATCATTCCACTTTAGAAGTCTCCACTGATGCAGTTATGCCTTATTCTTGAGGATATATGGGAATCAGTACAAGCACAGACCTTTAACGGTGTACGCACTGTACCAAGGACAGTGTTTGACAAGCTCTAGAATAGAACAGGGGCATTAATGCTAAGCTGGACTATACAAACACGGTGATGCATTCCAACTAACAGCAATACACAACTTCCTTGGTAATTATATCAAGCTAAATAGTGCGATTATTGAGAAGAAATAACGACCTTTGTCTTTTCAGCACTGTGAACATCAGTTCCTTGTAAAATGTAGAGTGAAGACAATTTACAGTGTGATGGTTGGGAAGAGGCTTATTCCAGTAGGCTTTGAACAAGATTCATTTACCTGTTCCTTTACACCTAAACGTATTTCTTTTATTAATCACAGGGCACAATAGGGATTCTTATAGGGCACGTGTTCTTCTACCAAGTTTGAGCAATTTTAAGTTTCCTCCTAGAGTAATTGGGGTGTAAGAATTAAGAATTGAAGTTACCTATTCAAGCACATGTTAAAAAACTGCAGTAAATCAGGGATTCACAAGCTCATCTTCCAAATAATGGAAGCAGTACAGCCCTGCTCATAATGTTGTTTTGCTCATGCTACAAGAAGTCTTTGGAAGTCCAGAACTGAGTCCTAGGACTATGGGACTTCAGTCTCCTCTTCAGCCAAGAACAAGGCAAAACAGTCCCCAGAATTAATACAAGGACTGCCTCTCAGCCATCCTAAATGGCTAGGCCAAGTTCCCCATCAGTAAAATACGCTGATGCTGGATACACTAAGGCTTTAATACCCAATAACCTGTAGAGGAAAAATGCTACATAAGAGATTGTTACTGAAGAGAAGTTCCCTACCAAGTAGACTGCTGACAGGTTCCACAAAATTACCACTGGGAAATGGTGGGAAACTCTAGGTAGAAACCCTGATAATCTGTAAACATAAATAAGTACAGCCCCAACTCTTTCTCTGGAAAGGAAAAATGGAGTGCCAAGCTTTTTAGCAGTATGTTAGGTGGTATTCTCTCATACCAGCTCAGATAATGTGAGGTGCTCTTTCTTTTTGATTGTAATAATGTTTTAAAGCACTACAATCCCCTTGAGATCTCAAGCAGAGGTGTTTGGAGACAGAATGGCAAATGCCTATTAATCCATGCTTTGACGTCAATTCTCCTACTAGGCAGCGCTTGTAACTGCCTCAGACATTCAATAGAGCTAACTAACATATGAGCTATCTGCTCTGAAGCACTGCAGGGGGAACCCTTTGTATAGGAGCTTTCAACATGTGAGCTAGTTCTGTCTATCATCTGGAAAAGACAAGAGGGGATAGTGCTGTGACTCAGGCATTTGGGGATGGATTTTTGGCAGGACTTCTTGTTTGTTTGTTTTTACAGGCAAGTTTAATACTAGCCATGAAGTACAGAGGCATAAAGAGAGGGTGCTGTTTTTGCAAATTTCCTTTTGAAAGTGCAGGATTACAGCAATGAAAGGCTGCTGCAGGCAAATTTGAATCCTCTTTTTCAACATCGCGAATGACTGGAATAAACTCCACTGTGATTCAGAAGCCAATGCTTTAAGCTGTTTATCAGAGGTTGCATTACAGCAAGAAAGTGGCTGGGAAGGTTATTTGCTCTGTTTTCATAAAAGATTGGATTAGAAGAGAAACAGATCTCATTCCAAATTTAACTAAGTTGATTATATTAATTAATTAATATTGATGATATTAATATCTGGGGCCCCCAACATAAACAGGACCTATTGAAGCAAGTCCAGAGGATGGCCATGGAGCTGAGGGCTGGAGCTTGTCTCCTGTGAAGACAGGCTGAAAGAGTTGGGGCTGTTCAGTCTGGAGAAGGCTCCAGGGAAACCTTACAGTGCCTTTTCCCAGTACCTAAAGGGGACCTACGAGAAAGCCAGAGAAGGACTTTTTATGAGAGTGTGTAGTGATAGGACAAGAGCTTCAAACTGAAACAAGGTGTATTCAAATTAGATATTAGGAAGGAATTCTTTACT